>CAUYRH010165105.1:0-21376 GCA_963574655.1 Perodicticus potto | reverse complement strand
GAAGGTGGGAAATGTGTGTCTCCAACCCTCAGCCTCTTCCAGTGCTCCTCTTCTTCTGAACAGAGCCTAATAAAATGCATTCACACTAGAAAAATGGAGACTTTATCTCTTACATGATTACATGGATGGAGCTGGAACATACTCTTTTTCGCAAAGTTTCTCAAGAATGGAAGAAAAAGTAGCCAGTGTATTCAGACCTATTATGAAACCAATTTATAGCTTTCTTTTTCTTTTTTAACTATGCCAAAGACCTGAATTTTAGAAGCAACACTTCTAAAACAAGGTCAAAGTGGGGACCCTCCCTGTCCTGTTCATTCTTGCCCCTGTTTGACAGCAGCTGGCACACAGAAGACATCCACCAAAAACTTCAGTAACTTTCTAAGTTTACTGAAGCACTGGTGTCTCTGAATGACACACATGTAACCCCTCCTCCTGGAGTAGCACTTAGCACCTGGCCAGAAATACTTCACTCAAATTCTAGAGTAAAATGCAATAATTAGCTAAAATTTCCTGACCACTTTTTATGTTGTTAGGCACCAGTTGTCCAATAAACTTTAGACAGATCATTGTTCTTTCTGTAGATCAATTTTATCATTGTGTGTTTCAATCTTTCATTTGTCTTCCCTATTAATTTTAATCCTTGAGGATAGGGACCACATCTTACCATATTGTACTCCCAGAAGTCATTAACAGCGCCTGATACATAGCAGGCACTCAGTGAAGATATATGAAATAAATGAAAAAAGTCGATCAAGATCATTTCAGATGCCTGAACAATCCTTGAGCCCCTCAAAAACAGCAAAATCAAGTAATATATTAGGCATCTAATTGAAGAGGCAGTTAATTCTGGTTGTCACCTTATCGTTTTGTCACTTTTTAGCTCTCTACCTCTAGAGAGACTCTCTACCCCCCATCTACGAACAAAGATAATGCTACCTCCCTCCCCAAACTATCATAAGGATAAAGCAAGAAAACGAACATAATGTGCTCATCACGCTGCCCGGCACAGTGTACAGGAAGTGGCAGATGATGATGGGTCCTGCATGATATACAACAAACTAAATGTATTTTGTTTTTTTGATAATTGTTCTTAAATCCTTGTAATCTTAAAGACAAATATCTGATTGTTATATAGCAAAAGGAAGTTTAATAACCAACTGATTAAACAGTGATTAAAGTATCACAGCATTTCTTCTGACTGCTTCTGCATTAGGGAAGGATACACGTGCCACAGACTGGTTCTAAGCCATAATCGTCTTTAGAAATCAGAACAATCTTTTTCTAATTAGAGATTTCTAAGCAGGTGTATAATTAGGTACATACTACAATATTCAGAATTGTTTCAATCAATGATAGAGACATTAGAGAGAGAGAATGCATCGTTTTTAGGGGGTGAGAGGAATTAAAAAAGAGTACCAGAGCTTTGATCCAAAAATTGTTAAAAGCAACAGGGTAAAAGGAAATAACAAAAGGGTAAAATAAACTATGGCTATAAGGAAGACAGAGAAAAATAAATAATAACTACACTTACAGCTATTAACATAGTCAGGCTACTGGCTCCATTTTCTAAAGGGCACATTATATTAAGCTATTTTCCTAGAGGACAGGCAAGGGAAAGGGCAGTCCAAACTAATAGTTGGATTTACCTTTGCACTTGTGCCTGGGTTTATGAGGTTTTTTGCCAGAAGGAAACAGAGCTAAATCCAAATTATAAAGGTGATATTTTAAATTACATCAGTTCTACCAATGTTTTAGTCTTAGCAGTTTTATTTCCTCAAGGAGTTCCTGAGGAATGGACTCTTTGATAGTATAAAAGTAAAAAGAAAATGCAAAAATGTTCATTAACATCCCAGACTATTATGAACACTATCATTTGTAATAAATGTACATATATTTGATCCAGATTATTAAAGAGATAGCTATTTACAAAGACTGTACTACTTTCAGTGACTAATTCAGAAAACTAAGTAAAATCAAACGGTTCTCTTGTACAACAAAGTATCCCCAAAGGAAGAACTAGTTCTCCTGTCAAATTTAACATATATACAACTATTAAATGAAAATAAGTGTAAGTATATAAGTGAATATAAGAAATTCTTTGATTTTAGTTTTTAAGGTAAAAGTTGAATGTGTTACCAGGCAGTTTTACCTTCAAGACAACAGAATTATTTTAAGCAATAAAAGAAAAGGAGGAAATACATAGCTCACAGACGAAAAAGTATCCCTAACTTAAAAAGTTTGCTGGTTTCTTTATACAGTGACCAGTTGGTACTCTTCCAAATGACAAATGTTGCCTAATTCAGTAAGCTTGGTCATTACATATCACTTAACAACTTCTTTTAGCAACTTCCAAAACAAGTCAAATATAATACTGTTTAATGAGGGAAGATCTCACATTGCTTCTTTATTCAAAGTATATTAAGTAAAATGACATGTTAATGTAATAATATATTAAGTATAATAACAACAATAAACATTCAAGGACTTGATCTGCTTAAGGTAAAATCTATTATGTCTTCAGAAATTTACCAAAGGTTTTCCAGAGCAAAATTTAAAAACAGAAGTATAATGCTTTTAAACATTGACAAAGCTTGGCCTTAGTAACTATACACACCAGAACTAATTTCCATTGGTAACTGTGTAATGAAAATAAATATTACTAAAATATAAGTAATCACCAGAGTCAGGGTTCTAAGTACCTTCCTCTTACCTGTCACTTGTGGTACGTATGGGACCGACAATCTCTCAACACTATATCCACTTCCACCTAGTGACTCTGCAATCTTGTTGGTCAAAAAATACAAATTCTTTTCATGCTTCTCTAAAGATTTTGGAAGCCTGTCAGATTGATCAAAATAACAACCATTCGGTATTACTTAAATTACAAATAAGTTAATACACATGTTAACATATATACATACAAATGTTTTAAAGTAAAAGCCTCAGCATTCTAAATATAAACACAAACTAAATCAGTTAATAACAGAAAAATCAGTATATTATAAACACAAATTTAACTGTAGTTAATAACAGAAAAATCAGTATATTTTAGGTGATTAATTTGAGCTCTTAAAAACACAAGGCATGTGGTCTCACATTCTGCTGTGATTCTCCTCCCAGGTACGTTCCAATAGTAAATTCAGCCTTAAATTACTCTCTTGATATTTGCACAATAAATGATGAAAAGCACTAAATTTAGGTTTTTTAGGCTAATTAAAAATCCACTGAGAGAAAAAAACAAAAACGCAGGTCATGGATTGTTAATGAAAACCACAATAGCCAGCTCTTTACTTGTCCTGACAAAAAAGGTTGGTATTTTCTTAAATTGATGCTTTCAATATAAACTGCTTTTTGATCCCAACAGTTTGAATGAAATATTATTCATACATATTTTTTTCTTTGAAAAGTAAGAAAGAAAGAAGGGTATAATGTCAATTTTTTCTTAATACATCTTTGTCCTTCAATTTTATAAAGTATTATTATGTTTTAGTGAAAATCTTCAACAGAACATTGTTTTCTCTTAAAGGAGTTCATTTATATCTGAGAACATAAAAAGTGCTGTATTTAAGAGACATATCCTATATTTTAAAAAAATAAATATTGTCTTCTTAATTTTTTTTTAAGATTTAATACTCCATGTATGTATTAGTCAGCGTTTGTAATGTGTAAGAACTTCTATAGCAAGGAAAAAAGTTAAAGGAATTAAATGACAAAAATATAAAACAATCATTAGTATAAAGCATCAGAAAATTATTATAACAATAGTTTGCTCCTTTATAATCATCATTGATTGGTTTCATAAGTCAGTGTCCCTTTCTTAACATCTAAAGAATTAACATACATGCACTTATCTCTGAAAATGTGCTCTGGTAGAAAATAAGGGGCTTCCATAGTTCGAATTTCAATAACCTGAAAAATATCCAAAAACAAAAGAAAACAAAAATCAAAACCTTACCTTTCAAGACCTTTCTATGAAAATTTGGAAAAGTAAAAAACAGAAAACTCTTTAAACATTTATAATAAATACTATTACTTTATTTTTTAATTTAAGCTTAGAGCCCAAATGCATTGTTTCCACATTATTTTAAAAGTTAACAGGTAAGTTATAAAAAGTACGTAAATTAAAAAATGATAATACATCATATGTGATTAAACCTACTATGAAGAAATAAGAATATACATTTTCTTAAATGAACTACTTCAATAATCCCTTTATAAATCACCATCCTCCATCTTCCATGCTATCTTTTGCAGCCTGTGCACAAGGTCTCTTGTAAGCTAATTGTAAGCAACCCACACAACTGTGAGCAACTTACAGGGGTTCGCTGCTTTTATAATATGTGTATCTTTAATGGTGGGCATCAAATAATGAGTTTATGTCTTAGATTGCACTAAAAACCCACATTTTAGTTAAGGACTAAAAGATGTGTTTCCAATAGCTTTAAAAGTAGATTTTTCTGCCATGTAAGTTAGGGGCTCTGAAATGTTTATTAAATCATACAAGTAACTATTTAAGAGTTATTGCTGGAAAAAGCTAATTAGAGTTGAAAGAACAGAACAACAACAAAAACTGCATAATTTAAGAAAATTTAGATACTACCATTTATAATGGCTCAGAGGAAAAACATTACAGGTTTTATCACATAAAGTACAGGGTGACCATAACGTTCGTGTGCAATTTCAAATTGCACACTATTTTAAATTGCACACAACGTTTATCGCCACCCTGTATTCTAGAAGAAAACCATATATTCTAATTAACCATTACATTAAAAAAATGCGAATAAAATGACAAACATCTAAGAAAATGTAACATAAAAACGCGAGGCATAATTTTAGTTGTAGTTTCAATTCAGTAGCTATGTATGTTTATAGAATTATTAACAGTAATCACTGCTAGAAGAACATTGGTCATTTTTTCTATAAAATTCAAGTTTAAGGACTTTTCTAAATACATTACCTTGCTAACATGCTGGCAAAATGCAGGAACAGCTATCATCTGACTTACAAAGTTGAGATATGCTGCAACCAGTGCCATGATTCCGCAACGGTGGAACATTGGCAAATTGTCCTCATTGATAATTGCACTGTCCTATAATGTGAAAAAACATACCCAACGGATATGATTACATGGGAAAACTACAGGGAGTCTGCAATGCTAACAAAAATGTCACCTCAAAATAAGTTATTTTGTAAAGGAATTCTGAAAGAAGAATAAATGCCAATCTTATAAAGGAGTTAAATCTTTCAACTTCAATGTCTCTTCCTTAGGAAAGTCTTTCCTATTCACATACATACAATACATACATACATCTATTGCCATTGCCAATATGTGTATTACATAACATACAACTCAAACAACTATATATACATAATTATTATTTAATGACTCTCTTTCCCACTAGACTGGAATTTTGAATACAGAGACTGTGTTTGTCTTTTTCATCACGGTATCCCCATGACCTTGTAGGGCATTTAGCACACAGTCAATGCTCATTCAGCACACAACAGAAAGAATAAACAAACATGACCATAGTCTTTCAGATTTACAACTAGACACCTTCCTTCCATTTATAATTCAGGTCCTTGGATAATGGTGGTAGCACTTTAATACCCTGTCTGCTTCATATAAAATATTTCTTCTGTGAAAGGTTATGAAAGCACACCTGTAAAGCAATGGCCAAGCGAATGAGATCAATAACCACTTCTTCATTGGCCAGTTCAATAGTTATAAGAGCAAGGGAAGTATAAAGTAGCTCATAGTTTTTCTGAACATTGTCTTCCTCTTTACAGCCCAAATATATGTGCCGATATAGCTGTTGCCCATTCTGGAAAAAAAAAAAAAATCAAATGATCAAATTTCAATTATTTATGTCGTCAAATACGCTAATGTAAATATACAAACTAAATCAGAGTAACAGTTACAGTTTAAGCAATGAAAGTGTTTTGAGTATTAATTTGAAAATACAAAAGCAAATTATGGATTAACTTGAGAATAAAATAGAAAAGATGACAAAATTCCAGGAGATATTTTTACAAAAGCAAGTTTGGTAATGATAAAAAGTATTCTGCTGAAGGGCAATGTACTCAGGCTTTCTTATCTTAGGAAAATGATCCTTGCTCTGCAGGTTAGGAGCTGTTCAGAAAAGAGCATGTACAGGTTGCTATGTTTTGGCATAGAATCTCTAAATGCTACTCTAAAGCTTACACTTATACAGGATTTAGGGGAGAGGTTAAAGGAACTTGCCAGGTACTGCACACAAGGTTCTCCCTACATCAGACTGACATTAAGTACATTCATGAAGGTCAGTAAGCCTATCCTACCTGAAGCATTCCTGGGTATAGGAGCAAGAGACAAGTAACAGCTAACAGAAATAAGAGGGTATTTCCCATTTCCTTTTTACCATGGAGTCACCAACTCAAATTTGTGTATTAATTCTCAACCCTGTCAGCTGCATTCACTGGGCGACTGACCACCATGCTCCTGGCCTCCCCACTTCTCACTACTGTACACCTTCCCACAGTATTGTTTAACTGGTCAGAGGTGAAGCTCAAGCATCAGTGTTTTAAGTAGAAGGTTCCCGATGGATTGTAATGTGTAGCCAGGGTTCAGTGTAATAAGGAGCCCACTCATTCTCAAGTCGAGGCTTTAGCGTAATAACACAGCCTTATTTTCCAGCAGTTCTTCTAATGGATCACTTTCGGAGAAGAAACTGCAAGAACAGCACAGACTCTTGTGAAGCCAGCCTATCTGTTACAAGCATGCTTTCTCTTCGTTCTTTAACATGTACTAAGGCCCAATTGCAGCAGGGGCGGCCACTGGTTCTCCAGCTGTGCAGTAACTGACTGGTCATTTAAATCTGTGGCACAGTGTTCGTTCACAAGCCTTTTGGGCTGCAGATATAAAGCTGTGCTCTCCTATCACATTCTTTTATTTCTGAAGCTGTTATTTTTGTTTCCTCTTTTCCAAACTCAGAGTTTCTCTTTCAAATGGCTTCTATAGGCTCGGCGCCTGTGGCTCCAATGGGCTAAGGCGCCAGCCACGTACACCTGAGCTGGCGGGTTCGAATCCAGCCAGGGCCTGCCAAACAACAATGACGGCTGCAACCAAAAAAAAATGGCCGGGCGTTGTGGCGGGGGCACCTGTAGTCCCAGCTACTTGGGAGGTGGAGGCAAGAGACTAGCTTGAGCCCAGGAATTGGAGGTTGCTGTGAGCTGTGATGCCACTGCACTCTATCCAGAGTGACAGATTGAGGCTCTGTCTCAAAAAAAAAAAAAACCAGAACAAAACAAATGGCTTCTATACTTAGGTGGGAAAGAATGTTCTGATATAGTGGGCCCTCCAAATTCTAAGAATACTCTTGAATACCACAGTTCTAAACATCACTAACAAACAATGTACATATAGTAATATTTATAGATGTAGGAGTTTGGGCTTCAGCTTCCTTAATTCAAGTTTATTTTTTAAAATTATCTACCATATACCCAGTGTATTAGACAAAAGTAAAATTCTGTTATATACTTAACAATGTAGTATAAATAGGTACAGTGACTTGATGAACTTGTTTGAATCTGAAAAGTGAATAACCTATTATTGAGCCATTCTTCTCTTACAGTAAACGCCTTGAGAAGAGGGAATTACGTAATACATGCACAAGACTGTTTACAGCAGCACTGTTTATAACACCCTGCAAGTGGAAACAACTCAAGTATCTGCCAACAAAAGAAAGGATAATCTGTGGTGTATTCATAATATGGAATACTATTAAAGCTATACATAAATGAATTTTACCAAAATAGAGCTGAGTGAAAAATACCAAACATAAACCCTTTCACAAGAAAATATAAAAACTGGCAAAACTAAACAATATTGTTTAAGGATGAATAGATGTATATTTAGGTTGCAAAACTGTAACGAAAAGAAGGAAGTCAATTTCCATTTAAGTCAGAGTAGAGACGGCCTACAGGGGAGAGGATGGAGCTACGAACAAGACAGGGCACAGGGGACAACTCTGGTTACACTACTGTTCATTTCAAAATAACTAAAATAATAATGCCTACGTATGTTATATTTTATAATAAAAATACTTTTTTCTACACAATTCCTTGATTTGATAAAACATTAGCTACAGCTCCTTTACATGGTGACAAACTGTATATTGAGTTTCTGGGGGCAGCTGTTCTACGGTGAAGAGATACTTCCAATTTAAACTGTAAGGTCTTCCAGCCCTGGGAATGTTTCCAAATAGACTCAAAACCTAAGGTAACCCACAACATATAGACGAAGTGATTTTATGCTGGGTAGTAATCTGAAACACAGCTGCCTAAATAAACAATGCTGGCATAGAAAATGTACTATTCATGGTCCATTGGAAGATTCTCTTGACTAAAGGGCAGTCCGCTGTCCTGTAAGTATAGAATGTTAATTCTTTTCTTTAAATCCTTGTAGGAATTTCTGTATGGTACTAATTAAGTCTGCATACTAAAACCAAACAACATTTTAATTGTAAAATAGATTGAAGGTAATGAGAAATGCTATCAAATTTTAAAAATAAAATTTTGATAAAGAAAAAAATATAAACATATTGTTTCTAAAGAAAAAGACCCTAAAAGAATGTTTACACTAACGGTAACAAATGCTCAGCCAGAAAAGTAATTAATTAATTAATTAATTAATTTAAGTTTAATTTGGAGGTACAAAGAATTTGGTTACATTGTTTGTTGGGTAAAGTCCCTGTTGTAGCTGTTCTTGCTCCCAGGAGGTGTGCCATATACTCCCAAATTGTGCCCATTAATTGGAATTACATCAAGGGGCAGGGGAGAAAAGTTATTTTAAATTATAAAACAGAGGAATAACTAATTCAGATAACATTTTAAGGGTTCAAAATGTAATGTGGAATAATAATTTAATCTTGCAGTTAAGCCATGGCCTTTCAAGTTGGTTGGCTAGCAAAAATTAACCACTGAGAAACATTATTTCCATCATTATTGTAACAGGCAATGAACTCTAGTCTTAATATTTAGAATTGTCTGATATCACTATTTAAAGTCAAAAATTAGTCATCAATTGAGTTTTCAAAATTTATATTAGTCATAATTAAAAATTACTCAGTACAGAATTAACCTAAGTGTCCATTAATGAGAATGAATTTTTAAAATGTGGTATACATACACAACGGAATACCATTCAGCCTTTAAAAAGAAGGAAATCTTGTCATTTATAACAAAATGCATTAGCCTGGAAGACACTATGCTAAGTGAAATAAATCAGGTACAAAAAGACAAATACTGCATAATCTCACTTATATATAGAATCGAAAATTTGAACTCGTAAGTAGAGAGTCAAATGGTGGTTTATGGGCTAGAGGTGGGGATGAGGAATAGGAAGACGCTGATTAAAGGGTATAAAATTTCAAACAGAAAAATTAATTCTGAGATCCACGGTATAGTAGGGTAACTACAGTCAATAATAATGTACTGTATATTTCAAAATAACTAAGTAAATTTCAGTAATCTGCAATTAGTAAAAATGCAAACTAAGTTTCATCATATAAAATGGTAGGTAAGCACAGTGATAGTACATTAATTAGCTTGATTTAAACATTTCACATTGCATTCATGTACCAAAACATCCAAATGTACCCTAGAAATGTCTACAATTATAATTTTTCAATTAAAAATGTTAATTTGAAAATTTTACAGTTCCTCAGTTATGTGGAACTTCTTTCATAAACTGAGTGATATAAAGAAACATTCAAAAAATAGAGGGGAATTGGTGTGCTCCCACTTAATAGGCACAATGTAAGGGTATATTGGCACAGCTCTTGGGTACCGGACACAACTACAAGGGGGACTCTACCTAACAAATGAAACATGGTAAACTAGTTGTTTGTACCCTCATATTAACCTGCAATTAAAAAGAGAAAAAAGAAGAGTTCAGAAGTGTTAACGTCTCTTCCCTATTAACCAGTTTTTTGATATACAATTTAGCCAAACTTAAAAAATTATTTAATTTAAAAAATTACATTTAGGAACAGTGATATTTTATAAAGTATTTTTCAAATAAAGTTTTGAACTGTGAAGTTAACTTGAAATACAGCAATTAATAGTAACTAGAGAGATAGCAACATTAGAGACTATGACGGAGTAAAAGCCTGGTCTAGTAAAGAGGTGAAAAAGAACACAGATTGTAAGTCTCTGGACCTATCTTCCTACAAGGCTCTATGATTTCTGTTTCCTGCACCTCTAAAAACAGGGCTTCCTTAGCCACCAAGACTGTCTGCATTGTAAAGGCAGTTGGCGTGTGTTTTATGGTTTTTGTATCTCTGAACATTGAGCTTAGTGTCTGGCAAATATTAGATGCCCAAGATTTGGATGAATAATAACTGTACAGGAAGTTCACTCAATATGCTAAATAACAATAGATACCTTAATTTTCCAAATACAGCCACCTATAGAATTTAAGTCATCATCATGGAAATCCAGCTAGATACCATTTATTAAGGGCAGAGATCTTTATATAGCAAACAGTGCAGATAAGAATAACTACAAAGTAAACATTCATTCTAGTTACTTACTCAAGGGTGATAGCTATTTTCAAAAGCTTAAAGCTGTCTATAAAAAAACCACTAAAAATAGAATAAATACGTGTGTTTGGGCAGGAAAAGAGTATAAGGGAAGAATTGTGAGGAGGCATTTTATTTAGAAGAAGAAATCTAGAACGATAAATCCAGTGTTTAAACACAGGCAGCTGACATCTTCAGGAATGTTACGGTAACGTGGGGGAGGCGAGGACGGTGGCTTGAGGTCTTTCAACTTCAAAATTCTATGTCTTCATCTCAAGGTCCTAGTCCAACAACAACCCACCTAACAAGGTAGATGGCTATAACTTGTAACATGCATTTACTTTTTAGACGATAACCTTACCTTTTTCATGAAACTTGTGTCTTGTCTACAAATTTTTTCTCTTTTTATCTTTAGGTCAGCTACATCTGGTATTATTCTAGAGACAATCAATATATCAGTTTTAATAAATAGCACATGATGTCTTATATGGCAAATTATACTTATGGTTAGGAATTTGAACTATTTAACATTCAATTCAATGAATACCTCAAATAAGCCTGCATGTAATGATACCACTGGATTACCAAGTTTAATTAAAGGGAATTGCATACAGTAATTTCAACTTCTAATGCCATTCCTAAATTTAAAGAAAAACAAGCAAAAAAAAAATCCATGTAACTAATAATACTAGATGAAATCTCTGTAGAGTATATTAAATGAACTCCAAACACTTGCTTTCTTAAAATATATAAATAATTGAACAGTCTCAATACTAATTAAATAAAACTCTAGATTGATAAAACTTGAAAATACTAGATTTTAAAAAATCACAATACTTAAACACGCAATCTATTATAAGTTTAAAAACATTAACACTAACTGAAACGGCATACTACCTGATCCCTCGGAGCTTTGCCCTGTTGTCATGGCGATCCATGAGGTTATGCATCACTTCCAAGACCAGCTGTCTCAGTTCAGAGTCTTCCATGAGAGATGGTGATAACAGAGGATCCAGAAAAGACCCTGGCAGTGCAGTAACAATCGTCTTTGCTTTGTATCCAGAGGTTACCTAATTATCAGGAGGAAACAACAAACCAACCTTTGTCATGAGTCCTTCTTTGGCAAAGTTCTCACATTGTTTTTTAAGAACCATAAACTTAAGGGAACAAAGTATGGACAGAAGCTGGAAGGAAAGACATAAAGGAAATATGTGGAGTGATGAAAGATTTTACTGAATTTACAAAACCTTCATTCACAGGGAAAATAAAATAACAGCACACATTTGCCATGTGCTAGTCAACATTCTAAGCACTTTGTAGATATTTACTTTGTTCCCGTCTCCCTGTGAGGTAGGCATTAGGATATCCCCATTTCATAAGAGAAGAGTGAAGCTCACACAGGTTAAGAACACAAGCAGTTAGTAAAAAATAGATACAAAGAAGTTAGGTGGCAAATAGTACAGTAAGACCAGCAAATTTTTAATTATTTTTCTACTTTCAGCAGTTGCTTAATAGGAATACATTTTCATTTTGGAAAGTTGTACTTTGTGACTTGATTTGAAATTTATGATGCAACAATATCTTTCGAATCTAAATTTTTTAAAGAGAATATAGTTAGATATTATTAAAGTTTTTAAGTATACCACATAGATAATTCACAGACTTTACTATGCAGTATAATCAGGATGAGAGCCAAACTAATTTATTAAAGGAATTTAACTAAAGGCTCAGGACCAAATAAAATTTCAGGTTGGAAATTTCAACATATTTTCAGAATTACAAGCATATATGGAACACTTAACATTTATATTTGAGCTCTTACAGGATAAAAGCAATTTATAAGTCTGTGGGGAAATTGGTAGGATAAGTGTCTACCCATCTAAGAAATTAGAAATATATTCATGCCTCCAATATATATAAACTTCCAATTAAAGTTCTACATGTGAAAAGCCAAATTTTTAAAAACTGATATGAGAAAATATAAACAAGTGAGTTTATATTATTTGAGTAGATAAAAAAGCACAAAACATATAGGAAAGGACTGATGGATATGGCTGTATGAGAATTTAAAACTTCTGTATGACGAGCACTACAGGTATTTCTGTACTTACCCTAGGTATGAGACAGTTCTTTAAAAGAAACGGAATCATAGAAAATAAACATTTCCAGAGGGACTTTACCTAACAAAAGCAATCAGTGTAACCTGGTTCTGTGTACCTTCAATGAATCCCCAACAATAAAATAAAAAGATAACTTAAAAAAATTAAAAAAAAAATTTCCAGAATAAATTTGAAGAATAATGATTTGAAAAGGATACACATTCCCAACAACTAGCCCTGACTTTGTTCTTGGTATTGTGCTAACAGTAGTTGATTCAAAGAGAAATACAATTACTATCAATTGAAGGCCCTCCCATTTTGGCTATTCTTTTCCTTTTAAGCTATTGGCCACTCTAAATTTAAAATGACAAATTTTCATTTTTATGGATTATTCTCCCAACGAAAAGCCAATATTTGATCAATACGTAAAAGAAATAGTATAATACAATGAAGGAACTTTGGATTTCAAATACACATTCTGTTCTTCAGCTCAGTGCCCTAGTGAACCTCTTTGACTTTCATTCAAAGTCTCTGAGCTCAGGCATCTTCACCTATAAAATAGCAATAGTTTCTGCTTTCTGTATGTTTCATCATTATGAAGAGCAACATGCTAGAAAAGTAATGAATAAATAGTAAAAAATATAGAATAAAAAATAAGAGCATAATAAAAAAACATAAATAGTATCTTACTAAATAAGGAAGCAGATAATGTGAAGCCGAACCTTTAAGTTTTTCAAAGATTTAAGTAAATGCGTTCACCTTAAATGCCTTACCATAAGTAAAGATCTCAGCAACATTATCTGAATCCGCCGGGTTCCCAAATCCCTAAAATATATAAAATGCGAGTATTATTATACAATATACTAAGAAACATTTTGGTTTTCTTTTTCTTTTTAGAAACAAGGTCTCACACTGTTGCCCAGGCTGGAGTACAAAAGTGTAATCACGGCATCACAGCTCACTACAATCTTGAATTCCTAGGCTCGGGCTTAAACAATCCTACTGTCTCGGCCTGACAAGCAGCTGCAACTACAGGTGCATATCAGCATGCCTGACTAATTTTAAAAATTTTTTGTAAAGATACGGTCGAGCTAAGTTACCTAGGCTTGTCTCAAACTCCTGGCCTCAAGTGATCCTCCTGCCTGGGACTGTCAAAGTGTTGGGATTCCCGGAGTGAGACACCACAGCCAATAATTAACACTTATATTACTAAATAGATCTTTTTAAATATAATATTAAGTCATGGCTCACTTTATATGTTAACGTAAATTTCTTATGAATTAAAATAGCTATATGTAAAACAATGTCCAATTCAAACAAAAACAGATTAAGTTATTGGCTCTCAAAGTAAACAGATGCACTAAACAATACAAATAAAAAGACTATAAACTGGAGAAAATTCTTACTACAAACACAGTTGATGAATATATCTCTTTAACACATACCAATAAAGAGGAACAGATAATTTCAATAAGTACTAACAAATAGAAAAAATGTTATTTAATAATTGGCCAAAAACTATAAATCAAGTAAGATACTATCATTTCTTTATTAAATTAACAAACCTAAACATTCATGAAAAGCTCTAGCATGTTATAAAATCAAGTCAAATGTATGAGAAAAGGAGCATAGCACATGATCTTCAAAATCACTTTCAGTTTTAGAATTCTAGGAGTAAGCCAACAGTCCTGATATAGTCACATTCATTTTTAAAATTTGTACAAGGAACTTCAAGCTTTACCCTAACTGTGCATGCACATGCATTAAAACCCAGACTAAACAAACCTTCCACCTGGTCAATGTAAGAGACAGAATATTTGAGAACTTTAGGACAGTCTTAAAAATTATTCCAAATGCATTCAAATGTTGATTCAATTGCTTAGCAATCTAGTATCAAAAATACTAACGACTTTCCACAGGATTTTTATTACTAATGATTACAAAAATGCAAAACTAACATTTTCTAGATTGGTTTAAGATAAAATTTAACCTAGATTAAGTTCAAATTTACAGTCTGAGAACATACCCTAGTTGACTGATATCCAAAGTATGGGTAGATGTTCCAAAAACAGGTACTTTCCCCATAATGAACATCATGATTTCTGATCTTTGATAATCTGGCAGGTTACTTCCAAAAAATCCTATTAAAAATTAGATAAATTTCACAAATTGAAAAAGTTTATTTTTTTCTATATAATACAAACATTTTTAACTAAAGTTTCCAGTACACGTGACTTACAATATTTAAGCTAAATATAACACTAAAGATAATTTCACTTATCCAAAATCATTCAGTTATGTTTCAATATAAGGCATGTATAATGGACTACTAGTTATATAAAATAGTGAATATCTGAAAGTCTTCTGCACATAATTAACAGAAAAACCAGCACTGATTTGAATTGACTGGAGTTTTTAAAAAGGACAATAAATTTTCAACAGTATTTCTGATCAAACTGTTGTTCATATATTGTAAACCTAAATTCATGCTCAGGTAAGGAAGTCCGTAATTAGGTGATACTTTGATAAAGAAATCAATAATTTAGTAATACTCTGGCTTGCTACCTTGGTTACTACCTAGGTTACTACCCAAATATTTTATTATGTCATTATAATGAGCCAGGTTTATAGTTTAACCTATGAGTTAATTCAACACATATAATTAAACTGTTGTAAAAAAAAGCAACTTATTTACTCATCATTTTTCTCATGCACTCTGAGTTTTGAGGCTATATTAAATATCTGCTATAGTTTTTTGATACTTTACTTCCTGGTCATAAACTATTTATAACCTTTATCATTTATTCTTTTTCATTTAAACTTTCTCATTTCTTTGAAAGATCAGAACCGATATCAAATCACGGCTGTTTTTGTTCGTTTCTTAAAATTCAATGTAATCATCACAGAAACTTTCTGCATTTTTAGTATTTCTTTACGAATAAATTGGTTCTTCAATTTAACTCTTCAAGTTTCTACTATTAAAGTAAATAATCCTACACAAATTCAAATTGTTCCATTCAGCATTTTGTTTGGACTTCGAGGTAAAAGTCATTTCCCACCATCACACAGTTTAGCAACCAAAAATCTCATGACGTTAACATACTCTACCTGCATAAAGCACATCATTCTAGTTAACACTTATACAGCATCTATTTATGAAGTAAGAAACTATTCTGTGTTTGGATCCTCATAATAACCTTATGAGTCTAGGTACTATTATTTGCCTCATTCTCCTCTTGTGAAAATGAGGGTAAGAGAGTAGTTAAGATGCTTTCAAACGATTACACTGCTAACATTAAGGTCTGAGCTAAGGGTTGCATTCTTCCAAAGCCTGTGCTTTGGAGTACTAAGAATATAATTTACTCTATATTACTCAATACTTACTCTATATCACTTCATACTTCCTCCATATAAGCTACCTTTAGCTTTACCCAATTAGATATGTTCCTGATCACTGTATAAAACTGAACATTGACTTTCTGTTCCAAACACGTCAGTTATTACCATAAGGACACGAACTTCTGAATATGCACTTCTGATTTACCTAACACAAGACTAACCACCTGTACTGTGGCTGAAAGTATAAAGACTAACAAGCACCATCATACTTCCCTGTACTCAGCAAGACCTGTATCATTAATTTATGATCATCTCTCATACTTTTCAAAAATGTGAAATAATTTACTCTACACTAGTGGTTTCCAAACTTTGCTGCATATTAGAATGAGGCTGGGAGCTTTGAAAATGCTGAAGCGTGTGTTCAGTATCAAAGCAATTAAGTGATTATACCATACTGGGAGTCCAGGCATAAGAATTTTTTTAAGATCCTGAGGTAATTTCAATGTGCAGTGAGGTTTAAAAACCAGGAAAAGCTCTTTATTTTTGTCTTCCAAGAATATGGTCAAGTGAGTCTGCCATATGTGATGTTGATTAGGTAAGGAAGATTATTGATGATCTGAAAATAATAATAGTAAAAAAGAAATGCAGCTCATTTGTGTGTTATAATTGCTTTGGTTCTTTTTCTTTTAAGCTTAAAACTGGGTAGGAATCTCCAAGATGATCACTTCTTCAAAAGCACCTCATTCTCTATACCAATTGTTTATATTTGAACTACTGAACAGAAATGCTAATGAGCCCAGAAAAGAACACAGCAGGGAGCTATGTTCTTGACTATTTTAAAAGAGGGACTTGGCCAACAACTTCATAACTTAACATGCAAAAACTACAATTTCCCTGTTCCACGGTCTGTCGACAGGAATATCCACTTAATCTGATAACTACCAGAATACTGAGAAATTTAGAAGGAAAATATTAATACTCTTACTCATGGTGCCACATTGCATTTCTTTCATGTTTTAATTTTCACATTATTCTGCATGTGTTATGTCACAGAAATACTGCTTGAGTCTATTGTATTTACATTTATAATAAATCACTTGAGAAACAATAAATTAGTATTCTGTAGTGAAACTGTAACACTGAAATAATTAGAAGTCACTAAAGCAAGTAAAATCAATTCTGTGAAAACAAGATTAACTGACTTGATATATCATCTTAAGAGTATTACAGAAAATCAATAAATAATCCAAATAAATGTAAAAGTCACCGTAGAAGCTAGGTTCACTATACATTAACACTAATTGTTTTATGCAGTAATGAAAACGTCTATACTTTATTGCAATTCCATGTTATACTGGAATTTATTACGTTTTCTCTTTTTAATCAATCCCCAAATCTTAAGCATCTACTATGTACTCCACAGTTTGTTGAATAAGACACTCCTGGGTCTTTCCACTCGTGAGTACAATGTCTACGCATGTGATGAGACTGCGCCTGGTAAAAGGTGCTGATTTGAGAAGATCAATAAAATACCTCCACGCAGGGGGAGAGCTACGGGCATCACGGAGTCCTAGCACAGGAACTGCTGTGTGTAGGTGTCCAATAAACAGGTACTAAAAGGTGATGCATAATGAATGAATACATACTCATAAAACTTTAGAAACAAGATGACAAAGATAAACTTTGTATTAAATATCCCAAAGGATCATTATAAATAAGTGGACAGCCATGGGGAAGTAACCCAAATAAAAGGCATAAGCCAAATTCCAGAATACATTTACAAATGACTTAACTGAAACTGGTAGATCAGGAATTAGGTACTACTCCAGGAATACAATACAATTGTGAAACTATCATAGCAATCATGGATTTACATTAAATATGATCTGGCTACTCTAAAGAAAATATTGGGAGAAAAGGGTTAAAGTAGAAAAACAGCTTACTTGCTTTAATTTATATTTATATACAGACAGATTAATTCATTTCCAAAAAAGGTAAATTCCCATGGATTTTTAACAAAGCTTTCCATCATTTGTACTTTAGGCCAAGGAAGGAAGAAAGGAAGGCGGGAAGAAGGGAGGGCAGGGGAAAAGGGGAAGGGGGAGGGGAAGGCAGGATATTATAGTACAAGATATTAGCATTGAGATCTTGGTCTGTAATACCATTCCCACAGCTCCTTAGAAAAATGACAGATTCCAGGCCTGGAGCAAAAAGTACAAATTAGTCTGGAACAGCTTACTCAAGTAAGGCAGTGCTGAAAAACAAATAGAAAACAAAAGAAAAAACAAAAAAGAAAGATGTGTTGAAGGGGCTCCCTCCCACTGGCCAAATCTGGTACAATTTGAGCATCAAAATAGCTAGACAGTAATGAATTATAAACTCCGAAAATATGAACGTGTTAAGTTCATATTAATAAATAAATAAACATAATACAAAGGTAGAAGAGGGGGATCTGGCTCACAAGAGAACACTGAGTGCCCACTGGTAACTGTGAGGGGAGTGCTGGAGTTTAAAATCATCATTCTGGAGCCATCCCGTAAGGTCTGGTTCAGGCAGGAACTAGGAGTAAATGCTCAATCTAAGGGGAAGTGGGAATGAAAAGCAGAACATCTGCATGATACAAAACTGTCTTCTCAGAGGCTGTCTATTATTTACAATGGAAAAAACTGAAACTGTACAATGAATAGGACAAAGCCTTCCTTGACTAAGCAATCAAAATTAACGTAACCAATAAGGAACCAGTACACATGTCTACCTCTGGATATGCTGATCTGAGAAGAACACATCATGTATGTAGTATTCCAGCCAGGAGAGTATCAACTGAATTTAGCCAAAAGGACACACCACAGCAAACTCAAACTCTTGGGCTCAAAGCGATCCTCTTGCCTCAGCCTCCCTGGTAGCTGGCACTACAGGTACCCGTCACACGTCTCTCAACTAGTTTTTAGAGACGAGGTCTCAGATCTTGCTCAGGCTGGTCTTGAACTGCTCTAAACTTAAGTAATATACAGGCCTCAGCCTCCCAGAGTGCAAGGATTATAGTGATCCACTACACCTGGCTACTTTTTTGTTTTAAAAGAGAGGAAGGACTTTACTATTAAGAAATGCCCATGTTACAGTTGAAATCACAGTTGCACTAAAGGCAATATGTGATCTTACTCTGGATGCTAGACCCACAAAAAGTGCTATAAAGGACATTACTGGATCAAATAATATAACTGAAATATGGAAGTTTGATTAAAGTATGGTATCAATGTCAAATTTACCGATGTTGATAACTTTACCCTGGTTCTAAAAGAAATCTTAATTATTTGGGAAAATATGCTGAAGTACTTTAATTTACTATATGGTTTAGAAAAAATTTTATGTGTGTGTGTATGAACATATTTCTACACATATATACGTCTGCATGCATACCCGGGAGAGAGAAAGAGAGTGGGGAGAAAGAAATGGAGAGAGAGATCAACTGATCCACTGATCACAGGCAAATGAAAAAGTGGAATAAAATGTTAACAGAAGAACCTGGGTAAAGAGTGTACAGAGTTCTCTGTCTCATTATTATGCTTGTTTATCTTCTAAAAAGTAAGGCTCTTTCAGAAATCCGAGCAATCACTGATCTTTGGAAAAGGTCTAGGACCTTATGTGAGAGCCTTTTAAACAAAACAACTGTTTTATATGACCGTTTTGAAAAGTGAAAAGTACTCACCTATTGTTTGGATGATAGCATTCTGCACAATCTTCTCGTCATTGTCTTTGGAACTTGTGCTTAAGGTGGCACTGCCTACAGATCCACCCTGTAAATCATTTGCTTCAAATTCAACACTGAGACGCAGATGCTTCAAAAGGGTATTGAAAACTTCCAGCACTGTGGGTCCTGTAAGGATCATTTATGTGAGCAGATACACTTTGCTAGTATTGTGTACTCACAATCAATTCTCTTACTTCTCAACAAAAATGTTCTGTTTTCTATACTGTCACCAATCCATAAAACTTATGAACTAACTAGCTCATTTTTTAAAATAAATAAATGAGAAATATTTAAATAAGAAAGTGTCCTCATGACAACAAACATTAGTGAGCATCTGTGAGCAACTTGCTGTTTGAATCTCCAGTTCAACCCTCACAAAATGTGTGTATACATGTCAAAATTAATCACAAACCTTTTACCTATTTAATCTCATTTGTTCAAAGCAATGTGCACTGAGACAAAATTTAACTTAACTGTTAGGTAAAAATCCCTGAAATTCTGATGGTGCATGGAAGATTTATTTTGCATCTTTTTGAGACTGAAAAAAGAAGAGTTTGCCTCGATTAAGAGACACAAACCACCCAATTTATCAGATTCGGCTTAACTAAATTTCCTCTCTATTTTTCCTTCTGTAAACTCTCTGCACATTTCTATCACTACTTCTACCACACTACATTTTAATTAGCAGGTTTCATTTCTGCCTTTTACTCCTGATTACAAGCTTTCCAGGACAGGTAGCCATCTTTAAACTTTTTCTTAAATGAACACAACCTAGCACGTAGTACATAACACACAGCAGACATTAATAAGCTTGAGGCTTCAATGTAACAGGTTTTATTTAATATTTCAAATTAAATAACTTGCCAATTAAATGACCTGCTTTCTTCTCTTTGAGATAAGTTATTGATACAACGCTTCTTAGCCTTTGGGCTAAGATCAAATAAAGTTACAAGCAAGTTTCCAAGTTCAGCTTTGTAATTTGAACAGCATTGTTTGTGTGAAGTGCTGTCTCACAAGAGGATTGGCCTGTCTCTATGGCAACTTAATCACAAGCATCCTCATTATGTTGTCCAACTGGTAGCAGAGGACATCTGGCTGCAATCAAATGACAAGTCTCGTGAAGCTGTAGTGCAGGGGTGTCCAACCTTTTGGATTCTCTGGGCCATATTAGAAGAAGAAAAGTTGTCTTGAGTCACATATTAAGTACACAAACACGAAGAAAAGCTGATGAGCAAAAAAAGATCTGTGCATAATTTTTGTGTTATCTGACACCACAGATAAACAAAAATGTCCCTGCATAATAATCTTAATTATGCAGCAGCCCTCTCAGAGAGTCTTTTAAAATGGTCGAGCAGTTGGCAAGTTTGCAATCACTAGTAAAGAAAATGTAAATGTACATACCTAAGTAACAAAATATCTTTGGGTTTTTTAAATATTATAAAAATAAAAGAAGAGTGGGCAACATAAAACTAAATTTGACATTGTATTTGAGAAACTAATGCATCAATATCTAGTTTGATGGACGTAGTTGCAATTCTCAGTGAGTTCTCAAGGTACTCATCAGGTGTTTTAGTTCCAACTTTACTCTTAATGTGCTTCATTCTTGAAAATAGTTGCTCACCATC
>CAUYRH010165104.1:0-11827 GCA_963574655.1 Perodicticus potto | reverse complement strand
TAAATCATAATTGTGTACATTGGTGCAATCATGGGGCACAATGTGCTGACTTCATATACAATCTGAAATATTTTCATTGAACTATTTAACATAGCCTTCCTGGCCTTTTAATCGATGCATCTTACAAGGGTGTAAGTGAGAAATATTTTATATACCATATTTTTATGTGTATACACATGTACACATGTATATGCGTAATTTTTGTGTAATACGCTTGCACCAGTTAGTGGATATTTGTGTCATTTCCCCATTTTGGCTATTGTGGATAGTAATGCTATAAATATTTATGTAAAAGTATTTGTGGGTTTTTAATTCTCAAGAATGGGATTGCTAGGTCATATGGTAACTGTGTTTTAAGTGTTTGAGGAACTATCGGGGAATTTTCCAAAGTGGATGTACCATTTTACTTTCTAGTATCTGAAGGTACCAGTTTCTCTGTATTCATTAACCCTTACTATTATTCTAGTGGATGTGAAATAGTATTATCTTGTGGTTTTGGTTTGCATTTCCATGATGGGCCTACTCTTAAATTTATTCATTAGTATATTCTTTAAAAAGATGTCTTACTTCAAACTACTGTTTCTCAAAAGGTTATATACATTTTGATACTATAAAATAAGAATATTGTGACAAGCTTTTCCTTTTTGTCCTAGAAGTGTGCTGTAGTGGTAATTATCAGTGAAGCTGGCAGTCTGGCCCACACTCTTTAATTGTAGAGGAACCTTTGCATCTGTGTTTTGATTTTGCTTGCTTATTTTCAAATCTCCACTACTATCATTGAGGGTTTCTCTGTCTTGGCACTACTTGGAGCCACATTATTCTTTGTTGTGGTGGCTGTCCTACACATTGTAGGATATTGAGCACCATCCATAACCTCTACCCAAAGATGTCAGCAGCACACAGAAAATTGGAACAAACAACAGTGTCTCTAGATACTGCCAAATGTGCTCTGGGAAACAAAATTACCCCCAGGTTAGAACCGCTGCTATAGTTCGAAGTGTTAAGATTTCTAGTAAAATAACTGGGATAAAGTGATTAAGGATATATGTTGTCAGCCTATACTGTGTAATCCATCTGATTATATAATGTTGATTCTTCTGTTTCTTCTTTGGTGTCTTAAAACATTTTATTTAGACAGCCTGATGTGGGAAGCACTAGGTCAAGGACTATCTATATATGCATATTACATTTAATCTTCCCAACAACTTTAGATAGGTAAAGAAACTAAAAAGAGAAACTTGCCCAAGGTTAGCATAGCTAGCACTAATAGTGTATATCCAGTTTTGGAACCCAAGTCTTCCTTAATAAGGTAACACAAGGTCTTTATTGCTATCACAAATTACTTCCCAGTATATTTTTACTTTCAGGTGGGGGGGGTAGGATGGATCAAGATTATATTATAGATGACTCTACAAAAGTTAGTAATATACATTGGGAGGGGACCACATTCCCTTTACATCCCACATTTCTTTATATCCTTCCAGAAGCTTTTCTGTGCATGTATAGGAAAACACATGAATCTTAGAGGAGAAGCCATTTACAAAAGTAAAATCAGATTATATGTACTCTGCTGGGGTTTTGCTCTGTATATCTTATGCCTCATTCTGTATCAGTACATAAGATTTTAAAAATCTTTTATCATTGCTATTTTGTGATTAACCATTTTCTTTGTCTAGTTCACATTGGAAAAATTTTCATACTTGTCTTAGTCCTTTTTGTGCTGCTGTAACTGAATACCCGAGACTAGGTAATTTCTAAATAACATAAATTTATTTGGCTCTCAGTTCTAGAGGCTGGGAAGTCCAAAATCGAGGGGATGCATCTGGTGAGGACTTTATTTCTATATTATTATCCCATAGTATACAGGCAAAGAGCACGAGAAAGAGCAAGAGAGAACTAACCTTGGTTTTATATTAAGCCAACTCTCTTGATAACTTACTCCTGCAAAGAGGACATTAATCCATTCATGAGAGCAGAGAAAGCCTTCGTGGTCTAATCACCTCTTTATCAAGCACCACATGTTGGGGATTAAGTTTCTAACACCCAAACTTTGTGGGACACGCACCAACCCGTAGCAGTTAAAATTATATTTTTGTTCTTTTCTAAATTATCATATTAATGAAATCCGAATTGATTTTTAGTCTCATAGTTAATTCATTGTAAACATTTTCTGGCATATTTTATCTTCACACTTGTGACTTTTGTTCCTATCAACTAAGTAGTTACGTAACTTGATTCTAAATGATCTGCCACTAAAAATGTTAAGTAGAATTAATGTGTGTTTTGCTTTTGTGATTGTAACAGTGGGCATCATATGGGAAGCACTGAATTGAGTGGAATAGCATATGTTTTAATTTTTGTATATAGATAAAAGAATTCAAGTATGGCAGTCATGATAAGAGTAGAATGTCTTTGTCATAAAAATTGTAATAGAAAATACAGGTATTTTCATGTGAAGACAATCTCCTATTTAATTGAATTCTTATGAATAAAGTGTAATACATACAATACTAATTTTTAATATGTAATTAACTTATAATAGATGAACATATTTTTCATTAAATATTTCCTTAGGAAAGTGTTCTGCTGCTGCCCTAGATGTTCTTGCAAATGTGTATCGTGATGAGCTACTGCCACATATTTTGCCCCTTTTGAAAGAATTACTTTTTCATCACGAGTGGGTTGTTAAAGAATCTGGCATCTTGGTTTTAGGAGCAATTGCTGAAGGTAAGTTTAAGTTCAGTTTGAATTGTAAAGTTCACTCATGCTAATAAGGGTAGTCTGCTTTAAGGAGTTGTTACTATATAAAGACTTAACTCTTGAATTCACATAGTATCATGAGTATGGGGCAGAGAAGACTATAATCCATATTAACTTCAAGAGGAATAATTGGATACAAAACTCATCTTACAATAAGTTTCTGCTTAGAACCAGTTAACTGTTGTCAAACTGACCGCTGACTTCAGCCAGATGTTCAGCAACCTTTTTTATTACTGCAATGGGAACAGAACAAGGGGATTCTGACATCTGAAGCATCTCCATTGCTAGAAAAATAACTTTATTGCCCAGGTAACTGGAAGAAACCCTAATAAGGCGAGAGTGTCATCACTCTCTATAAGGGCTATTATTAATTCTGTAAATCTTTCTACAAGAAGTTGAAACCACGGGCATTTCTGAAAATCATGATTAGCGTAGCTGACATACAAAGAAGACCTAACCCTAAGGTCCTTAGGAGCAGTAAGCACTAATTTCAGGTTTTAAAAATTATTTTAGGTATATTTATAAATGGAAATACTAAAAATATTTTTCATGGGTATGTGTATCGTTTTAGTATTCAACTGGAACAATTTTAGTAAAATTTTAGCACTTTGGCAGATTTCTATTATTTTTTTCTAGGTTGCATGCAAGGCATGATTCCATACTTGCCTGAGCTCATTCCTCACCTTATTCAGTGCCTCTCTGATAAAAAGGCTCTTGTGCGTTCCATAACGTGCTGGACTCTTAGCCGCTATGCACACTGGGTAGTCAGCCAGCCCCCGGACACATACCTGAAGCCATTAATGACGGAACTGCTCAAGCGCATCCTGGATAGCAACAAGAGAGTACAAGAAGCTGCCTGCAGGTGGGACACATTCATAGCACGGTGTTCTTTGTGGGAGTAGGTAATTCAGTGAGCAGCTAATTTTCAACCTTACAATGGAATGTTTGTGTTGAACCATTAATGGAGTATTTCATAATGGAAAATTTTTCAACTGTGTCAGTTCAGGTTTCCTTTTTCTTAGAGAAGTTTTTGCTGGATTGATCTGTAGATTTGGGGTTTGCATTACATGTTTTATACATGTTTGGTAGAGAAAAATTTATTTGCAGCTTTTAAGTATGACTAAGAAGACATCAGCCTTTGCTGTTTCTTCCTCCCCCACCCCTACCCCCACTCAGTAGCTATGGTATCATAATTATCTTTTACCCTGATTCCCTCAGGCATCTGAAGTGGTACTGGCAGGGTACCTACTCTTGAAGGAATAAGAAAATTTGAGCGCATTCACATCTTTAAACTACAGGTCAACTATCATAACTTCGGAGAGAGTCCCATAGTAACCAGTGATCTATCTCTTACTAACTATGGCTGTCGAGTGCTTCGTAGATCTGCTTCAAGAACAACTATTCTATTAGTTGGGTTTGAGGCACTCTTTTTTATTTTTTATTTTATTTTTTTTGTTTTGAAATACAGGGTCTTACTGTATTGCCCAAGCTGGAGTACAGCGGACAATCATAGCTCACTACGATGTTCGATTCCTGGGCTCAATGTCCTGAGTATCAGGGATTGCAGGCGTGTATTGCCATGCCTAACTAATTTTTTATAGAGGCAGAGTCTTGCCACATTGCCCAGGCTGTTCTCAAACTCCTGACCTCAAGTAATCCTCCCAGTTAGCTTCTCAAAGCACTGAGATTATAGGCATCTGATATCATGCCTGGCCTTTTTGCTTGTTTTTGTTACTTTGAGATAGGGTCTTGTTCTGTCCCCAGGTTAGAGTGCAGTGACGTTATCATAGCTCATAGCAACCTCAACCTCCTAGGCTCAAATGATCCTCCTGCCTCAGCCTTCCTAATAGCTGGGTCTACAGACATGCGCCACCAAGCCCAGCTAATTTTTAAATTTTTTTGTAGAGATGAGCTCTCTTACTCAAGGTCATCTTGAACTCATGGTTTCTATCAGTCTTCCCGCCTTGGCCTCCTAGAGCTAGGATTGTTAGAATGAGCCACATGCCCAGCCTCTCTCTCTCTTTATATCAGACCAGCAGCTGCTTTCACTACAAATATTTCAGTTTCCTGGAACAAAGTATGTCCTAAAAGGGCCTACTCTTTAATGTTTATAAGTAGATGTGCTTTTACTGTTAACATTGGTAATAAGAAGAAATAACTGCTGAAAGGAGGAAGGTAAATTTGATTTAGACCTTACTAGATCAGAAGCAGTAGTATCTGGAAGAGTTAAAGTTCTTAATGAGATGAAAGAAAGTCCAACAAGGTGGCTAGTGTGATTAATAGCATTAAGTGTTTTTGTTTTAAAATGGAAGGATGTAGATTATGTTTGGTATCCTATAATTTGTTAATTCACATTTGTTAAGCATATACTAAAATGCTGAGTTTACAGTCCCTACCATCTTGAAACTTATAAACTAGTAAGAAATACCAAATGATTATATATTTATAATTTGTGGCAAGTGTTGAAGAAAATGAATAAATATCACAGTGCTGTATGGTAGGATTTTCTTACCTATTTGTCCTAATAAAAAAAGCTGTACATAAGGCAAATTTGTAGCAACAAATGTACTCTGCATCTTAATGCATATTACAGAAACATTTGAGGGGTGGTGACCCCTAGTATACATCGGACAGTTAAGGTGTAAAGTAGAGTTGAAGAGTTTTAATTCTGATTTCATTAAGCTAGAACAATCACTAGAATGTAAGTTTTCTAAGAGAATGGGGCACCCTTTTGCCATTGCTGTATTCCCAGCACTTGGTAACTAAATAGTAAGTGCTAGATAGATTTATTGAATGAACAAATAGAAAAACCAGCAAGATTTTAGTATTCTTTTTGAGATAGGGTCTCTCTCTGTTGCCTGGACTAGAGTGCAGTGTTTTCATCATAGTGGGACTGCAGGTGCACCATGACCTGGCTAATTTTTCCATAGAGACAGGGTCTCACTGTGTTGCCCAAGCTGGTCTCCTCACATTAGAGGATCCTCTTACCTCAGCCTCCAGAGTGGTAGGATTACAGACCTGAACCACTATCCCTAACCAACACAGCTTAATTTTATTATAGTAGTTAAAAATGCCCATGGGTGAAGAAATGGGAAGGAAATAAAAAAATTTAGAATCTAGTTGTCATGAAATAGGCATGTAAAGTGTAGATATTCTATAAGCAATTGGTTTAGTTTCTTATTTCTGTTATAAAATAAAAACTGTTACCAATAACTTATTTTATTTAAATTATAGTGCCTTTGCTACCCTAGAAGAGGAGGCTTGTACAGAACTTGTTCCTTACCTTGCTTATATACTTGATACCCTGGTCTTCGCATTTAGTAAATACCAGCATAAGAACTTGCTCATTCTTTACGATGCCATAGGAACATTAGCGGATTCAGTAGGACATCATTTAAACAAACCAGTAAGTATCTTTGGTTAACTATTATGGAAAATAATATATAGCATAATTGTAATCAGTAGGTTGACAAATTTGGAAATAATCATGTTTGGGGATATGTGAACAGTTTATGTTTGCTACTGGAAGAATATTTATCTTACAAAAATAGCTAGTGTATCCTTTTCAAAGAGCATTTTAAAAATAAATACATGCTTGGTGTGGAAATTATAATAGAATCTCAAATGAGTTAAAATTTTTTTAGGATGACTAAAGGAAAGGGGTAACAATCATACTACGGATTTCTACTTAATTACAACTTTTTGTATCTGCTGTTGTAGCTTTAGAATACCACATCTAGACATCTTTGTTTTTTCACCATAAAAGTGTGGGGAGTACATTATTAAACAATTAGAGATTGGGGTAATAGGTTAAAAATGCTAACTGGTGGCTTGGCACTGTGGCGGGCACCTGTAGTCCCAGCTACTTGGAAGGCTGAGGCAAGAGAATTGCTTAAGCCCAAGCGTTTGAGGTTGTTGTGAGTTGTGATGCCATAGCACTCTACCGAGAGCGACATAATAAAACTCTGTCTCCAAAAAAATAACTAACTAGTGGTAGTGAAGAAGTATTTTGTCACTTAGTAGTGTTAAGAGTAAAAGAGGAAGATGAATTTGTTTAAAGAGGATTTAAATAATATTAGAATTTTAATGTAACTCAAAATATCCTGCTGAAGAATAGCAAGACTTACATATGTGGTTGCTATATCAAAAATATTAAAATAACTGGTTTTAGGGGAGTGTTTTTGTTTGTTTTTTAAACCGCTATGCTAATGGAAATGTTTTTAGTTTTAAGCTGCACTTAAAATTTGGTGCAGGACAGTTAGTTTGTAGGTTGCTTTGGTGTTGATTCGACTTTGTTTTATTGGAGGAAGGTTGTGCTTTCCAAATAGTTTTAGAATATGTGCCCTAGTCTACATGACTACTATGCTTATTGGTGTTATGAATTGTTGCTCAGTATAAATAAGGATGCTTAAATGATTGTGAATCTGTTTTTTTTTAACATGTGCTTCAAGTTTACCTGTCAGTTTATAACGCACATAACAACAGCTATGTTATATGTTATAGACTCTAGGACTAAAAGAATTCTGTCAATGGAGAGTACAACATAACACAGATGTTTCTTGATTGTGACTTAACAATAGAACATTTTGATACCATGATGTATTTATATTTCATTTCAAAAAAAGATGAGTTAAAAATAGAACAGGGTCATGTAAATAAAAAGCAAATGGGTAGAGCAAAGAACAAATACTTGTTTACATATGATAATAGAACTTTATGTATTTTTCCTTGTTATAAATAGGAATATATTCAGATGCTAATGCCTCCACTGATCCAGAAATGGAACATGTTAAAGGATGAAGATAAAGATCTCTTCCCTTTACTTGAGGTATGCTGGGCTGGTTATTTAGTTAATGTAGTGGTATGTTTCAGCAAAAACACATGTTCAAGTACAAAATAGGCATGTGATAAGAAAATTGTTAATAAATTTATATTCTGAATAGTTTCTGTGCAAATGCCCAATAAATACCTAGCTGTTACTTTAATTATGATACCTCTATGCTAAGAAATACTGTTAAATAGAAAAAGCATAATGGTCCGGGTGTGGTGGCTCATACCTGTAATCCCTGCACTCTGGGAGGCCAAGGCAGGTAGATCACCTGAGCTCACAAGTTTGAGACCAGCCTGAGCTAGAGCGAGACCCCCGTCTCTAAAAATAGCTGGACGTTGTGGCGGGTACCTGCAGTCCCAGCTACTCAGGAGGCTGAGGCAAGAGAATCAAGTGAGCCCAAGAGTTTGAGGTTGCTGTCAGCTATGATGCCCCAGCATTCTACCGGGGGCTACAAAATGAGACTCCTGTCTCAAAAAAAAGAAAGAAAAAAGCAGGATGGACACAGTATACCTTTATTAAAAGTGAGTAAAGAATTACACATGTTATTAACTTACTCTATTTAACAGGAAATCTAAACTATGTCAATTATATACACACAAACACATACACACACACAAGGTATATCTATATACTCACACATGTATGTGAAATAGTAGTGGGATATTGGGACTTGCTGCCAGTAAGAGAGAACTCCTTGAAGTTTTTTCTTTGTATACATGCTACTTTTGCAATTAAAAAGAAATTTCATTGTTGTTCAGGTATAAATGAACATTATGAAATGTGATAGGCTAAACCTAGTTGAATTGACACTAATGATCAGATTAGTCATTTTTATTCTTGTTCCCCATTATTTCAAGGGTCACCAGCTTCTGCCATGGATTGTTCTTAGTCAAAGAAATTAAGTCTTCTGTGCCTAAGCACATGGCTAATTTTAGGTCACACAAAATAAAAATTAGCATGGCTAATTTTTTATGTACAGACATCCCTCAGTATTCTTAGGATTGATTCCATTCGGGATCCCAGTAGATATCAAAATCTGAAGATGCTCAGGTCTTATATAAGGTGGTATATTATTTACATGTAACCTATGTATATCCTCCCAGTATACTTTAAATCATCTCTAGATTATTTATCATACCTAATACAGTGTAAATGCTGCCTAAGTAGTTGATTATGCTGTATTTTTTAATTTCTATTTATTTTTCTGAGACAGGGACTCTATTGCCCAGGCTAGAATGCAGTGATGTCATTGTAGCTCACTACAACTTCAGACAGTCCTCCTGCCTCAGCCTCCTGAATAGCTGGGGATGTAGGCTAATTTTGTAGAGATGAGGTCTCAGCTCCGTTGCCCAGGCTATGTTTTCAATATTTTTAATCCAAGGTCTATTGAACCACAGATACAGAATCTGCAGATACAGAGGGCAAACTGCATTTATATTGCTTACAGGCAGTGGCTTAAAATATGCCTGGAAGTGTTAGTCCACCCATATCATGACCATTGATGAGGAGCATGAACAAACATCTCTCTTAAATTTGAGGGGAAAAAATAGAAACACTTTACTATGCAATCTGCCCTTGATGGAGAACGTGATTATTATAGAAATTTTTCTTATGAGTAACCCTTTCCTAATTGGCAAATTAACAATGAATGACTTCCAGAGGAGAAGTTTGAAAAAGATAAACCTGCTACTGTAGACTATAATGCAAGTTCATAAATAACCAGGATCCTGTTGACTGTAGTTTTAAGCATTCATAATAATTTTATAGTATACCCAGAAAATTTAGCACATGTACTTTATTCTTTCCAGTGCCTATCTTCAGTTGCCACAGCCCTGCAGTCTGGCTTCCTTCCCTACTGTGAACCTGTGTATCAGCGTTGTGTAAATCTAGTACAGAAGACTCTTGCACAAGCCATGGTATTTCTTTTTTTAATATCTTTCCCTTCTTATTTCTAACATAGTAACTGCCATGTTACTTAACTCATGCTAACTTTTAGTCCAGGACCTCCTGAAACTGAAACCTCTGCTCATTATTTTTGCTGTCAGTTGGCATGTCTTCCCCACTTCCTGCCACACATTCTGGAATATGTTCTTCAGTTACCATAACTTCCCATCACAAATTTCACCTTGAATATTTGCCTGGCAGCTCTTTGAATGAAATCAAATAGTATGCGGGTGGTGCCTGTGGCTCAAAGGAGTAGAGCGCCAGTCCCATATGCCAGAGGTGGCGGGTTCAAATCCAACCCCAGCCAAAAACAGCAAAAATAAAAAAAATAAATAAATAAATTTAAAAAATTAAAAAAAAAAAAAAAAGAAATCAAATAGTATGCATAGTATACGGTGACATGACATTTTTGCGCATACTTAGGAGGTATGATTGAGAGGTTGTCATCCAGGACCACCCAAGGTCTGGTCTACTCCATACCTAAATACTTAAGCAATGACAAACGACTCATTTCTCAGTAACTAATTTGATAAGTATGTTGTGAGTTACATACAATTCACGTGGCGTACAGCATAGAAATTCTAGTGTTGCGTATAGAAAACAAGAAAAAAAACAGGGGCGGCGCCTGTGGCTCAGCGAGTAGGGTAACCGGCCCCATATACCGAAGGTGCCGGGTTCAAGCCCGGCCTCAACCGAACTGCAAAACAGAAAAATAGCCGGGCGTTGTGGTGGGCGCCTGTAGTCCCAGCTACTCGGGAGGCTGAGGCAAGAGAATCGCCTAAGCCCAGGAGCTTGAGGTTGCTGTGAGCTGTGTGACGCCACGGCACTCTACCGAGGGTGATAAAGTGAGACTCTGTCTCTACCAAAAAAAAAAACAAGTTTTTCACCAAGTTAGAAAGGATCGTTTTGTTTTCGAATTTTTTACTCTGTTAATAAAACATAATGGCCCTAAGGAAAATATTTTTCCTGACATTTGCAGTCAATATGTTAAAACATTTTTCTAAAGGTAGGCATAATGCATACAAACTTTTTGAGTAGTTGATTAGAAGCAAACTTTCAAAAACACTGTGTCTGATTTCAGCTAAACAATGCTCAGCCTGATCAATATGAGGCTCCCGATAAAGATTTTATGATAGTGGCTCTTGATTTACTGAGTGGCCTGGCTGAAGGACTTGGAGGCAACATTGAACAACTGGTGGCCCGAAGTAACATCCTAACGTTAATGTATCAGTGCATGCAGGTGAGACTTGTAAGATTAAAATGGATTGGAACCTGTTTCTCTGTGTCACATTGGGGTTAATTTCTTCTTCTTTCTTGTAGGATAAAATGCCAGAAGTTCGACAGAGTTCTTTTGCCCTGTTAGGTGACCTGACAAAAGCTTGCTTTCAGCACGTTAAGCCTTGTATAGGTATGAAAGTTTCCTACTGCTATGAATGTGGTTTTTACACTTGGTCTTAGCCAAAGGCCTACACGGGATATGAACATGGTTTATAAACGTTATCTTTACATCAGCTTTGTTTATTATAATTATATTAAACTGAAATTCCATGGAGTCCCAACTTGTTACAGTGAAATTGCTCTGAAGAGGGCAAGATGAGGGGAGCTCCTATTTCATTGAACTCACCGTCAGGTCAGCTTTTTAGGCTCTCGTGTAACTGGAGGGAAGTTTGCATAGTATTATTTTTAGGGTAAAGAACATGCCTTAGTGTACTGTATTTTACTTCATAGATACTTTTTTGGTTTTGAGTAACCTCCTTTTGTAGTAGAGGTATCCAGAAATAGTAATAATATTTTCTTCTCTATAAAATCAGTATACTTTTTTAGAGACCATAGAAAACGTACAACACATGTCACTTTTAAAGTAAATAATGAGATTTAGGAGTTGTTTCTGTTTTAATAGCATCCCATTTACTTTGGTCTTTTGTAAAGATAATAAGGAATCCCTTGAATTTTGTAACCTGAATTGCTCTAATACTTAGGGGGTTAAGTGATTTTGCTTTTATCCCTTTCCTTTCCATATCTCAATGTGTTGACACAATTGTGGTTTTAATAATATTTCGGCTCGGCGCCTGTGGCTCAACAGGCTAAGGCGCCAGCCACGTACACCTGAGCTGGCGGGTTCGAATCCAGCCCGGACCCGCCGAACAACAGTGATGGCTGCAACCAAAAAAAATGGCCGGGCGTTGTGGCGGGTGCCTGTAGTCCCAGCTACTTGGGAGGCTGAGGCAAGAGACTCGCTTGAGCCCAGGAATTGGAGGTTGCTGTGAGCTGTGATGCCACGGCACTCTATCC
>CAUYRH010165103.1:0-13046 GCA_963574655.1 Perodicticus potto | reverse complement strand
TGATGGGGTCACACCTCTGGTGCATCTTAGAAGGGTACAGGCAAGACTTACTAAATGCAGAGTACAAATGTCTTCATACAATAACTAAGAAAATGCCATGAAGGGTATGCTAAACAGTTTGATGAAAACATTTCAGATTGTATATGAAACCAGCACATTGTACCCCTTGATTGCATTAATGTATGCAGCTATGATTTAATTTAAAAAAATAAAAAAATTTAAAAAATTAAAAACAGAAAGTAACTTATTATTTTTATATTGTAGCTTGTAGGATTTTCTCCTTCACTTTTACTGTGGTTAGACTGATACTGTTATTGATACAGAGTTTCCCCTATTCATGGCTGGACAAGAACTCCTGTTCTCTAGGCCTAAACAAACAGACTTTTTTCTCTAAACTGCACTCTCTGAATACAAATAAGACAGGAGAAAAGCAGTTTTTCCAGCATTTTATGTAAGCCAGGCCCCTTCCGGAGTGGACCTCCTGCCACTTTTTCTGGGAGCTGAAAGAACTGCATTCTTTTGTTAATACCCTTATTCTGTTACTAATCAACATTGAAGGCTGTCAATCCCTGGTCAAATGTAATTCCCCAAACAGAATAAAACCCCTAGATGAAAGACTTACTTGGGGGTTTCCCACTTGGGTTCCCCCCATCATCAGGGACTCTGGTGCTTTCCTTTCCTTCTATCACTTTCTATCTAATAAATCCTATCTTATCATTGATCTATGTGGTCCATGGGTTCATTCTTCTAATCTCCCAGACCAAGTGTTACTGGAACTTTGTCTTCTCTCCTGGCTGGCTCGTTAAATCTGATACCAGAGTTTCAAGTTCTTGGTCTCCACGATTCAAAGAATGAAAGGACAGACCACAGGATTAGTGGTAAGTCAGGATTTATTTACAGAAACAGAATTACAACAAGTACAAGAACCAAACCTCCTGGCGGACAGGACCCAGGAGGGGAACAGGCTCTCCTATTTCCTCTCCGAGGTTCTTCCAAGTTCTCTGTTCAGGGGGTTATATAGTTCCAGGGGATTGTTTTGCCTAAACTCTTAGGGCGTGGATCTTCGTCAGTTGCAGCCAGCTGTCCATTGAAGGCTCAGGCCCGGGAAACTTACAGAACATTGACCAGTTAGAAGAGCAGGAGGAAGAGACAGCAAGGCGCCAGTGTCTCCCCCACAGTTTTCCCGCCCTTCCAGCAAGCTGGTTCTTTCTTTGATATCAGTATCTACTATCTCCTCAGCTGCATCCATCTAAGTTGCTGTTTTTAATCTTGGTTGGAATTCATTACTGGAAAGCTATTATGATCATTTCGGGGGTGTTGAGACAGACTGTTTCTCCATGTTGCGGGAGCTTTTATGCTAGTGCCTTCTCATCTGGGGACTCTGCTCTTAGCTCAAGACAGACAGTGGATATAGTTCAACTGTTCTCCTTTGCTGAGATGCCCTGTTGCTCAGGGAAGATAGAGATAAATTCCTGGATGGTGTGCTTGGTCCTGCTCTGCAAACTTGACCCTCTTTCTGCAGGAGAGCGACAGATGCATCGTGAACCTTTAATATTGCTGCTCTTCTGCATCTCCTTTCTTCCCTTGTGGTTGTCACTGGTCCACTGTGGCAGGACCATTCCCTGGTGCCAGACAGACAGGTGGAGTTAGCTGATGGGACAGCGTGTGCACACAGGATGGAGAGGTCTGCAGGTCACGGTGTACGTGCCTGCATGCCTAGAATGCTGAGGTGCCAGGCGTGGGTTAAGTGAGGACTATGTAGGGTGTGGTGCACTGCAGGTGCTCAAGGCATAGCAATCCCACAGACAGGGTTTTTGGTGGACTGGCCCCTGATGCAGAGAGGTGCAGAAGGTCACTGCTTACACACAAGGTGAAGTGTGACATCCAAAGTGACAAGACGCTTGGGACAGGGAGCCTACTCAGGATGGAGCAGGTCTGTGGGGCTTGGCACTCCCACACTTAGGCCAGGGCAGATGCAGGGTAGGGAATGTGACCAGGGCAGAGTGTGTAGGGTGCAGCACCCAGGGCACCTACACATATGGTTCAGGTTCATGATGTACAGACCACCTAGATTCAAAGACTGTAGCTGTGTTGGCTTTTGTCCCTGTCAGGGCTTTTCAGACAGCAGCTACAGCAACAGCTATCAGCTCCCTTGGCAGTAGGCACCCAAGGCTATGGAGACATTCTCTGCCTGGGTCCCATGGACAGTGCAGTTGAGCAGGATCGCCCAGGCCACAGCAGTGGGTGCCAGGTCCTTGGTCTCTTCCTCTGCCCAGGGTCCCCAGCAGCAACAGGAGAATACATCACCTGTCCACAGGGATGTCCTGCTCCTTCTCACTGAGCAGGGGCAAAGGGGAGGCTACAGTCACAGATCCACCCCCTGGACAAAGTTATATTCTGAGGTTAAAACATTACTATGAAAGAAGGCTCACACACCAGCCATCCCTGTTCTCAAAATGACACAGCTGCCCAGCTTCCAGGCATGTCTTTGTGTCAGTCAAGGGGCCTGCTGCAATGGAAGGGCCCTTCTGCCTCTGCTCGCAGTATCCTAGGGGCAGCACAGAGCTTCTTTCCCTTTCCCATGTGAGGGCACCTTCCCTACTTTCCTCCAGTCCTGCTGAGCAGCTTGTTCCACATCCATGGAGCATCTTCACTTCACTCCCGCCTCCTCTGTGGATTCTCAGTGCTCTCACTCAGGCAGATGATCTAAAGACGGACATCTATTCACCACTTTCTATCCTCTCAGGGAGACCAGCATTGAAGCAGCCTGTGTCTAGGCACCCTTTGGTCACCCCTCAGTTGTGAGTTTCTTGGATAAATTTTATTTCACCAAAATAGATGACATGGTGTCAAGAAAATTTCCTAGCCACTCTCTAATTCTCTTCAGAATTTCTACCTACTTGCTAATTAAAGGCTATATTATTCAGACTTCCTCTCATTTATTCTCCCTGTACTTTGCTGTTTTATGGACATTTACTTATAGAAATTCTTTGTAGACGTACTTTCTACTTACATTTCTTGATTTAAAGAAAACGCACAGAAGTACGTTTGACTTTGTTATCTGAGTCTGCAACTTATAAACATATGTTTATTGTTTTGTGTGTTTTTATTTGTGTTCCTATTCATACTATTGCTTCAGAACTTTCTATTGTTACCGAGTATAGTCAAATAGTTTAAATATATTTTGTACTAGTAACACTTTATTATTTTTTTCCTCTTGGTTGCTTGAAGCAGCAGAGGAAGGCTCACATTTCTAAATGTCTCAACTTCTTAAACTATAAGAAGTCAAACTCTAATGAAGTAATTATACCTCCAACCAAACAGGAAGAGGCATGATATGTGGCTTCCTGAACATTCCCTTAAATTACTTCTCTGTCCCATTAGAAGAAATTACTTCTCTGTCCCTTTTCATAAATGAAAAGGAATGAAAGTAGATACTCTAAACCAGGTGAACTCCATTCAACTACAGCATGCTGTGTTAATCTCATACGTTCTTTCATCCTTCCCTGGCCATTTTTGGTGTCAGCTCACTTCCTCCATTCTGTCTACTTCTATCCCCTTCAGACTAGCGTCATCTCTCGCCCTGATTAATACAGTAACCTTCCCCTAGCCTCTGCAAAGTAAACACTTCTAAGTTCATCTTGGCTGACAATCTATCATTGTAGACATCTCTGGAATTCCCTTAAAAGAAGATTACTCTGTCTTGCTCACACATCTCCAGTCAGAGGAAACTCAGGCAGAAATGGCATTTGGCTGACATTTATTTTTCACTCAACTAAACTTGTTCCAAGAATTTAGTAACATCTGCCTCTCTATAATTTTGTGCTTTAAATTTAGTTCTGCTTAGTGGAGCTATTTAAGATTTTCTTTATCATTTTCAATATGTAGAAAACTTGCTCCCTGGCATCTCTTCCATGTTTTAGTTCTTTTTGATTTTATTACTCATAAGGCATGGTTTTCAGAAACATTCACCATCTTTTCTCCTCTGCTAACTGCATTTCACTTACCTGTACCTCAGTAAACAGATGACAACTAAAAAGGGAACTTCTGGAATGGTTGTGTGACAAGCTTTGTGTTCTCTGCAGTGAAATAGCCGTAATTGGGGAAAATTGTTAACATAATACACTTTACAATTAAATCTGTAAATTGTCCTAAGGCTTACAGCTAATGAAGATAGATTAATTTAAGAAAATCTACTAAATCTCAGTAAGAATAGCAAACAGTCTATGGCATTTAATCCACGATACACTCCCTCCCCCTCTCTCTAGCTTAGAGCAAAGGAAACTCTACAACTATGAATAAAGTCAGGGCTCCCTTCTTCCTCAGTTCCCAGTCAGGGGTTAGAGTTTCTTCCTGGGAGGAGAGGCCACCACAATTTGTCACATAAACCCAGCTCTGTGTTTCAGGAGCTCCACTCTAGGCAAGAGCAGCGGAGAAGCCTTCGGCTCCCTTTCTTCATCCAGTACGACTCCTAACAAGAAGGCTTATACCAACTTCACAGGCTGAAAATACCAGAGGCCCTATTATCCTGCCCATCACCCTGCTTGTAAAGCCAAGTTCTTACCCTGAGAGAAGCAAGCAGGTCATTGTCTTTCTGGTATTTCCTTGAAAGTTGATGGCTATTATTTTTACTCTGTGATATGATTTACCAGAACTTATTGAAGCAAACTCTATTGATACATGAAGGCTGTCCAAAAAGTATCAAGCCATTATTTTTCATAATTTTCATATTACATGGATGGATACTTTCCAGACAGTCCTTGTAATAGTTAAAAGAAAAAAAAAATGGGCTTTAAATGCTTCTTAAATATTCCTTTCTACTTTTCCTAGTCGAAATATTTTTTAACCAAGCCAAGTAAGCTTTGGCTCGCCTTTCCCCACATTATTCATTCCTATTTAGCCAACCTAAGCGATGTTTCTCTCTTCCTTTCTCATATCTCTGTTCCCAGTGCAGGCAGCGTTGTTCATTGCCCCTTGCTAGCACAATTTTTAAAGAGACTTTTACATCTTGCTTTGACTCTACCTAACAGATTATCGTATCTATGTCAAATTAATCTTGGAGGTTATAAGAAGTCACTTAACTACGAGGAAATCTTCCAAAATTCTTAGTGCCTACAGAATAAAATTTTCACCATCATTTTTGTCCTGTCCATTATCGGGGCCTAAGCTTTTTTCTCCAATTTAATTCCCCACTGCTTCCTGAATTATACGCTCTAGGAATGAACATGAGCCACTTTGGGGATTGATCACTGACAACTCATAATTACATGAGTTAAAGATGTTATTAAGCCAGAATGACATGGTTGAATGTTTAATCAATTCAGCAAAAATGTCAGATGACCACATTGTAACTTTTTAACCAATGTGCTAAAATTTCTGTTTAAGAAATTGCTGAAGAAAAAGAAGACATATAGATGGTCAATATGAAAAAATTATTGGCATAACAAATCAAATATACAATGAGATATCACCCCACACCTGTTAGAATGGCTATTATCAACAAGATGAAAAAGAATAAGTGTTGACAAAGTTGTGGAGAAAAGGTGTCAGCAGGGTTGGTTTCTTCTAAAGTCTCTCTCCTCGGCTTCCATACAGATAAACTCCATTTTTCTGTGCCCTTATGTAGGCACCTGTTGGCTTGTGTTGTCTATGTACTAATCTCTTTTTTTTAAAGACAGGATCTCACTCTGTCACCCAGTCCAAAGTGCAGTGGCACTACCATGGCTCACAGCAGTCTCAAACTCAGGAGTTTAAATGTCCCTTCTGCTTCAGCCACCGCAGTAGTTGGGAAGATAAGTGCACTCCACCACAGCCAGCTATTTCTAGGCTGTTCTCAAACTCAAGGTCTCAAGTGGTCCTCCTGAATGAGCCTCCCACAGTACTGAAATTACAGTACTTTGTTTGTTCACTTAATTTCCTCTTCTTTTTTTTTTCTTTTTTTGAGACAGAGCCTCAAGCTATCCCTGGATAGAGTGCTGTGGCATCACAGCTCACAGCAACCTCCAATTCCTGGGCTCAAGCGAGTCTCTTGCCTCTGCCTCCCAAGTAACTGGGACTACAGGCGCCCGCCACAACGCCCGGCCATTTTTTGGTTGCAGCCGTCATTGTTTTTTGGCGGGCCCGGGCTGGATTCGAACCCGCCAGCTCAGGTGTACATGGCTGGCGCCTTAGCCCATTGAGCCACAGGTGCCAAGCCTTAATTTCCTCTTATAAGAACACCGGTCATCTTAGATTAGGGTCTACCCAAATTACCTCATTTTACCTGAAGGGTATTTAATTCAAAATCCTTTTTATACCAAGGAGTCATATTTTGGGGTGAAATTTCCTAAGCTCCTTCAAAGTATACACACACATTTTCCTACCAGTGTTTCTCAAATGTTGCTTGAACAACAGCAGGTCTCAAATAACTTTCCAAAATGCTTCATTGTTATTTGCATACCTGTCTTAACAGCGATGAGTAAATAAAAGAACAATTCAATTAAAAATCCTTTAGGGACTTCTGAGGGATAACTTGATCTAAGAAAAACACATTCAAAGAGATAAGCAATGACTTTCTTCTACAGTCTGTTCAATAAGGAGTTAGATCAGAGTAATGTCACCCTTCAGGAGAAGCTATTGATATGATCTAGTCTCACTTGCTGTCTCATAGGTTGTCTTCCAACAGACAGAGTCAGGCCTTGAAATGAGAATAGAAGCATTGAACTTTAATCTAATATAGAAGAAGCAGGAACAACAGAGAAAGCAAAGACTTTAGATTTAAAGGGAGTAGAATTAAATTAGAAATCCTGCCATCCACCAGTTGTGTGATCTCATCAGTAAAAATTGGGATCTACTTGATAGTTTGGTATAGAAATAAAATTAGATGAGAAACATCACTCTTATGGGTTGGCAAAGGGGCATAAGGTAAAAACTAGAGTAAGGGCCCCAACACTCTGTGAAGGAATAGGCCTAGCTAAAATAATGATAATAATTAGCCGCTGTCTTTTGTTTGTTTGATAATAGTTAGTCACTAGTTATTGTCCCTTTGCTTACTTCTCTATAATTATGGCTCCAGAGGGCACAGCGGGTAGTTAGTTGTAAAGATTAACTCTCCTTGATAAATAACATCATTTGTTTGGGACCTAGGGGTATTTTTTGAGATATCTTCTAGGTCCTGCATTCTAATGAATTGGCTGACCCCCACAGACCGAGACTCAGCTGATGCTGAATGCCACCCAGGGAACTGCATTTCAGTAACTGATCCACCTGGATAGTGACCTATACCAAAGGACTGATGATTCCCCCCTGAAACCAGCCAATTTGCAGACCCTAATTGTCTAATCCTATGCCCAGTAAACTATCTTTAAAAACTATCCCTCCAATTCTTGGAGAGGTTGATTTGAGAAATTTCTCTCATCTTGCCACTTAGCGCTACAAGGAATAAACTCTCCACTATAAAATTTGCTTTATTTGCAATATTTGGATATTGGCTTTATCTTAGGCAGTGGACAAAGGAACCTAGCTGGGCACCAACAGTGATTTGCAAAATATGAAGCCTTGTGATTGGTATGGGATAGGTGTTTCTTTGTTTTTTGTTTTGTTTTTCTTTTGAGACAGAGTCTCATTCTGTCACCCTGTGAAAAGTGCCATGGTATCATCATAAGTCACAGCAACCTCAACCTCTTGGGTTCAAGTGATCTTCTTGCCTCAGTCTCCCAAATAGCTGGGACTACAGGCAGTCACCATGATACTCAGCTAATTTTTCTATTTTTTGGTAGAGAAAGTTCTCACTCTTTTTCAGGCCAGTTTAGAACTCTTGAGCTACCTTGGCCTCCCAGAGTGCTAGGAGTACAGGTGTGAGCCATTGCATGCAGCTTTATGATAAGTATTTTTTCATGAAAGTGATTATGGACAAAATTATGAAGCAAAGAATGAGGATGAGGATGATGGTTCATTACTTACCAAATAGACTGAAAAGTGTTATGGCCCAGAAGGAATTTTTATCTCTGAAGTTAGAAAATCAATAACTAACACCCACTTGCAGCCTTAACTATTTTTAAGATGGCCTCTGAAAGAGATGACAGAACCCAATGCCTATTCACATTTCATCTACTTATTCTTGCCTGTAGAGATGGTCAAAGAGGTTTCAAGTTAAATTCAATGTGATTCTCTGGCAGAACATAATGTTTTCTCAAGGGCTCAATTAAGAGATGGGGACCCAACTGTGTGCGAAATATGAGGATGAAAAGAGATCTGCTGGCAGGGCATGTGACAAATGGGAATTTTACATAACCAATGGTGAAAAATACTTTTTTTGACCTCATGGGTATTTTCTCTATTTTAGATCTTGTGAGCCACATTTTGAAAGAATGGAGCATCACATTTCTGGTTACCTAATATGTCTTTTTCCTATTCCTTCTTGCCCATACACCACATTGACTTTTGGTGGGGGTTAAGCATGGTCTGTAGCCCCAGTCGTAAGAAAATGAGCCTTAAAAAATAATCAGAACTTTGAGTGAGCTACTTCTTAGAATCTTAGTTTTTCCCGGCAGCATAAAAAGAAAATATCCTAATAAAATACCTAATTGTATTAAGTGAGTGCTGAATGAATGCCTTTAGTAGTGTTATTATCTCCTACCCACAACATTTTTGTCAGGGTTATATTAAAAAAATGAAGAAAATGACTTACAATAACTAGTACATAGTGGGAAACATTATTTCAATTGTTATAATAGCATAAGACTTAAAAGCTATTTAATGAATGAAGGGCTGTTTGGCGAGTTAAAAATAGATGTGCAAAATGAATCTTCGAGCTGTAGAACAAACTTCTTGGAGTGAATTGGCTGAATAAAATGACCCCGGGGATATCAAGAACTCTCTCGCAATAGTAAGAAGAATCAGTTATGTTGATTAATGTCTTGAAGTAGTTCTTGTAAATTGATTGTGTATTTGATGAACTTACTGAAGTATTAACAGGTTAAATAAATGTAAACAGATTTAATATACACAGAGGAAATGCAACTTAAGAGTAAAATTGGGATTCATTAGTATAAATCTAATTCATTTAAAAATAAAGATCTTTCCTTTTTTCCTTTTTGAAAATAAAATTTCAAAACCATGAGTTTATCATTAGAGGGTGTAATAATTCAATACTACAAAATTCTAATGAAGTCATCTAATTTAGAGTAAGTATTACTTTGAAATTACAATGGAAGAGACATTCTTAGATATTTGTGAAGAAATTTATGCTTTTATTTCATTCTAAATGGAACCTCCCAAAAATGAATAGTGGCAGAAAGTAATCATCTAATTTTTGTGCTCTTTTGCCTGGTTGCTAAGGTCAGTTTGGAAAGAGGGAGGGATGAAGGATGATCTACTGGAAGAAATACATTATGTCTTTTGATTCAGGTGTTTCCTCTCCCTATGGATTAGCAAAAAGTAATCCAGGTCCAAATGAAAACATGCTAAGTGCCAAGTTTTACTCACATAAGAAGAAACAATACAATTAACCATACAATTGCGAAGAGAAAATAAATTTATAAGTGACTATGTCACAAAGAATGTTTATCAGCAGATTTACCACATGCTGTTTTTAAAAAATGAATTTTAGGGCTGTGCCTGTGGCTCAAAGGAGTAGGTCACCAGATCCATATGCCAGAGGTGGTGGGTTCAAACCCGGCCCCAGCCAAAATCTGCAAAAAAAAAAAATGTAGAATTGTATATAAAAATTTTAATTTTATAAAGTGTATTTAAATGTATATTACATAAATACAAGTTCTGACAATTAAGTTCATGAACTCATCCTAGAAAAAGTGCTCCATAACTCATTGCTGAAAATCACTATGGTTACCTTTGAAGTGCTCCCTTCAAAGCAATGCCAGTGCCCAGTTCACCTTTCAGAGAAATTTTGGAACTTTTTCCGGAATAGCCATCAGAGCTATAATTGTATTACCCTTGATGTCCTGAATGTTATCAAAATGTTTTGCTTTCATTATTTCCTTTATCTTTGGGTGAAGAAAAGTCATTGGGGGCCAGTTCACGTGAGTAGGGAAGGTGTTCAAATACAATTGTCTACTGGCTAAAAACTCCTTTACAGGCAGAGCCACCCGAGCTGGTGCATTGTTTTAAGACAAGAGCCATGAGCTGTTAGCAAAAAGTTTAGGTCACTTTTATCTTTTCACACAGTATTTTCAGCACTTCCAAATAGCAAATTGGTTAACTGTTTGTCTAATTTGTAAAAATTCATAATGAATAATCCCTCTGATATCAATAACATTTAACAACATTGTTTTGATTCTTGATTTGGACAGAGGGAACATTTTTGGTCAACAGAATTGACTGACTTCCCTTGTGTACTTTGATTCTTTGTTTCAGGGTCTTATTGGTACAACTATTTTTCATCCCCAGTGATAACATGGCCAATAAAAGTCATCTTGCCTCAGCAAAAGATCTTGGCAAACTATTATTGTCCTCCACTATTGTTCATTGCTGAGCTCCCTTGGGACCACTTTTACACACATCTTTCTTATGTCAAGATTTTGCATTAAAATTTTCCTGTTTCTCTATCGATGTTTACTTGGTCTGATCTGCTTCTCACAGTCAGCTGATGATTTTAATGCACAGTTCAATGAATTTTTGCTATGTTTTCATAAGCTCTGCCTGTAATTGGCTATGATGACCTCTTTTCATAAGTGATACTTTCTCTCCCCTCAGAAAAACATTTAATCCACTTGTATGCTGCTATTTTTTTTTCATGGCATTATCCCCCAAAACTTGGACTAATATGTCCTTAAGTTTACTTCCACTCTTGCTAAATTTAATAAGAAATTTACAAATATTTGTTTGTTGCGTTAATTCAAGCTCTTATATTCTCCCATTACCACACAAAAACACACGAAAACAATGGTAAATTCCGGTCAGCAAGGCACCACCACACCAACACAACACAGCAATGAGACACTGATTCACCAAGACTGTAAAACCTTACCAAGTTCTTTGTACAGTGTTGCCAAAGTAAGGGCATAGTGGTAAGTTCTTAAACTTGTCAGACTTTGTATTTCTATTTGATGTATTTTATTTATATTAATAAACAAACATTTACTATGTTTATAGTTATACATTTATGAATCTATTAAATGTCCATGTATTTATATATTTTACTAATGTCTAAATATTTATATATATGTATTCTTTAAATTTACATGTGTACATATCTATATAAATGAACAGGATGCCTCATCAACTATTCTAGCTCTTCTTTTCAGATATTTTTCATTTATATGCCCTTGCTATGGACATTTGGAATCAAAGAGATCAAGGCATCACACTCATTTTAATTGTTAAACTTTTCCTTTGAATGCTTTACATGACTCTGTCAGCATGTTTTAAGTTTCTCACCAAAAGGTCATCAGCTACCTTCAATCTGGAAGCCCAATCAACTTTTAATCCTGCAAGAAAATTTACACCTTTGTGCTCCTTTTTTCTCCATGACTTGAGAGAATGACCAACAGCAAGAGAATCATAATTAGGGATGTGTCTGGGCAGCAAAGTATATTCTGAGACCTTGTAATCATAGGTGATAAAAGGAAACATTTCAAGGAAATTCTTCCCCTGAAAGACCTGGGGCATTTACTCTCTGTGATGTCGTTTGCCATCTTATTTATTGTTAGTGAGAGAGGCCTCTTCCCTTTCTGCACACAGTCCTTCTCACTTTCTGAGTGTGGGTCACAGCTGCCCCCAGGGAAAGATGTAAGAGAGTTACTACAAGTTTCATTTTGTTTTCCCACTGAGACCTATGCTCATTTAGAACACTTGGTTCTGAAAATTTCAAGATAATAGATTTTGTGAATAATTCTTTGTAATGTGGGGAAATTTGTATATAATTCTTACCTGAAAAGTGGATTTTATGACCATTTCTGAAAATAGAAACTCTGCAGTGGTGAGTTAACATTGGTAGTTTTACTTTGGTGAGAAATGCATCAGATAGTGCAATTTTTTGAGTCCTACAATCCTTTAGAGCTCAGTTCTATTCAGGGTAATTACCCCTGTCCATTGCTTGCATTTTCCCATTCCAAAGACCAAACATCCTTCCTTTAAAACAATAACAATGACAACAAAAGAAGAAATACAAACAAAAAAGGGGAGAACTGCTATGGCATATGACCAATAAATTCTATTGTAGTTTAATCCTACAAATGCTGTTCTAGTTTTGCAAGTAACTCAAACAAAGGCACAATTTTCTTTTCTGATTTGATATACTGAATTGGTATTACTTTTCTACCAAGTTGATTTATTTTATTTAGCTGTCTTTTATTTTCACCCAAAGGGCTCTGACCACCAATAGATGTGAGTGGTAGAACATTGGCCCCCCAAATCACAGAGCTGAGTAGACTTTGTCTTTTCATATGTTCTCTGGCAGGGTCATGACCAACATTGTCCTTTTAAATAAAAGGATTAAGATTGTAAAAAAGTGCCCAGAGTATCACTTTTCACATCTTAACTCTGACCTGTTTGAGGGTAGGTGCTGTCCCTTAGCCCTCTCCGATCTCCATCTGCACAAAGCCCTCAACACAGTTGGCTCTCAGCAAAAGGCTATAGAAGTAGTAATGATTTGAAGCTCAGAATCACTTGATTTCCATAACTTGTAGTTTTCAACATCTAACATTAATGAGATATTTGGAGTAAAACATATTGCCAGTTGTGATTCTGTCTTAACATAACATGAAAGACATTTATAATGTTGAATTTATAATCTTGAAAATGTTGGAAATTTTTTAGGTTAGAAATATAACAGAATAAAAAATATCTTAACTTTAATTCAAAAAGTATGTGATTTCTAATCGCTACATAGTTCGTTAGCAGAAAAACAAGGGCTAGAAGCCAAGGCTGCTGATACCCAATCTCCTTCTATTTCTTTCTTTTTTTTATTAAATATATGTATTTTATTATTCTTCATTACATTATTTCTCCCCCCACCCCTCCGTGGTAAGACAGAATTGATTTACAGAAAAGAATACAGAAAACACCAAAGCTCCTGGTAGAGGGAGAGATTTCAAGTGGGGAGAGAG
>CAUYRH010165095.1:0-12911 GCA_963574655.1 Perodicticus potto | reverse complement strand
AAAAATGGCCGGGTGTTGTGGCGGGCGCCTGCAGTCCCAGCTACTTGGGAGGCAGAGGCAGGAAACTCGCTTGAGCCCAGGAATTGGAGGTTGCTGTGAGCTGTGATGCCACGGAACTCTATCCAGGGTGACAGCTTGAGGCTCTGTCTCAAAAAAAAAAAAAAAAAAAAAAAAAAAAATGTGTTCCATTCCATGACCTGATTCTATTACAGACCTGAGGATTACCCTGTCTCTAGAGAAACATTAACTATCCCCTTTTATTAATACAGGGTTCCCTCATTCAAAGCTGGACAAAGGACCCCGGTTTCCTAGACCTAGGCAATTTCATGAAGAAAATACCCTGTCATTTTGCCTCAAGCTAGAGGGATCGACCTGGATTTCTACTTACCATGAACCCTGGCTCACCTTCCTCTGAAGAACCCTTAACTGCCCCACTAGATAACTGTCCATCTTCAGTAGGAAGTGGTTTAGAGCAGGCATTGCCCTTTTTCCCCTAAGGGCAATTAGAGTTTCTATTCAGAGAGGGAGGATTGATACTGGATTCCCCCACTTAGGCCTGGATAGGAACCCACTCCATTCTCTAGGCCCAGATGAAAGCAGAAATCAGACTCCCATCTCTAAGCACAAACAGGCTGCCCTTTCTAGGCCACAGCCTCTGGTTTTTAGCAAGATATGAATGAAGCAGCCTGAACTGTTTGGGTGTTTCTTCCTTGAGTAGGGAGCATACTGCCTAATCCTTTCCCTGAGACAAAAACTGTGAAGATCTAATAACCCTGCATAAGTAGAGGGACTGTATTTATTCATTTATTAATACACTCATTAACTTTGGAAAGTCCTGGCCAAAATGTAATATGGACCCCTAGACAAAAGACCCATGAAGGAGACTTCCGACCTGGGTCTTCCCCTTTGCCGGAAACTCTGGTGCCTTTTACCCCTTCTGTATCCTTTTCAGTCTAATAAAACCTGTCTTACCATTGATCTGTTGTTCAAGGTTTCATTTCTTCGAATCCCTGAGACCAAGGATCTACTGAAGAAAGAAATTCTGGTAACACTGGCACATAGTAAGCATTAGTTAAGTTGTGTAGTATCATTTCCTGGAGACAAGATTTCTCACTTAAAAGGTCAAAAGCTTTAAATAGGTTTATAATTGAGATGATTATCTGGCTTTTTAAGCAGTTTATTTGTTTTATAACTCACAGAATTGTTTCTATTTAGACATAGATAATTAATATTTCAACACATTTTACTGCATCTAATCCAAGCAAAAGAAATAAAAATACAATCTATACTGCCATCAAATAAAGGTGAAATGCAAGTAAAATAAATATGAGCCTAGATATTTATATCGTATTCTTCTAGCCAGATGTAGATATGAGATTAGAGAGGCACACATATTACTTAGCATAGGTGCTTCTACAAAGAACAATTGACAGTTCTGGTCAAAATATCAGTTGATAATACAAAAAGTTAAGGAATCTGTAAGAAGAAAGTGGCAGAGGTACAGACACTTTTGTTAGGCAACAGAACTGGAAGCCTTACTGTGACCTTTTACTCAGAGTGAGTGTATTTCTAATATCTTGTATGTGGCTTTAACCATGAGTAGGTGAAATGCGGTATTATAAAGCAGCAGCTTTGCCTTCCTAATACAGCTATCAAGAATAAGCATTGTAAGATATATTTGTGTAGATATGCTCTTTGGGGAAAAGAATCATATAATTTTCTTTAGCACTCACCCAGATCTACTTCAAACGTCTGAAGACTTTCAGTAAAACATATCCACAACATAGGACACTTGGAGAACTGATTTAGCCATTGTTAGGGCTGAATTGTGTTTCTCCAAAAATTGGTGTGGTTAACGTCCTAACACTTGTACATCAGAATGTAATCATGCTTTGAGTTGGGCCTACAGGGGTAATAAAGTTAAAATGAGGCTTTTAGAGCAGGTTCTAATTGGACATGACTGATGTTCTTTTAAAAAGGAGAAACTTGTATACAAATGTCCAGAAGGTAAACAATGTGAAGACCCGGAGAAGACAGCCAGGTATAAGGAGAAGGGGTCTTACTCTATTTGTGCTGCCATCACAAAATACCAGGGAGTGGATACTTTAGAAGCAATATAAACTCATGTTTTATAGTCTAGAGATTAGAAGTCCAAGGACAAGCCATTGGAAAGTTCAGTGCCTAGTGAGGGCCTGATCTTTGCTTCCAAGAAGGAACCTTGCTCCTGAATCCCTCAGAGGGGAGGAACACTGTGTCTCCTCATGACAGTAGGGAAAGAACCGTGAACATATTCACCCGATCCCTTTCATAAAAGCTTCATTTTCATCTTTGAGGACTCTATTCTTGTGACGTACTCACCTTGGAAAGGGCTGACCTCGTAAGCTTTCCACATAAGAATTTTGGAGAATATATTCAGATCATAGAATTACATGTCTGCACCCCCTTGTCACATGCAAAGTACATTTATTCCATCCCAATCTTCCCCAAAGTCTCAATTAGTTCCAGTTCCAACTCAAAAGTCTAAAGTCCAGAGTTTCAACTAAATAAGATACGGGTGATACTCAAGGGAAAACAATCATCATGAAGCAAATCCCTCTCCAGCTGTGAGCCACTGAAATCAAGCAAGTTACTTGCTTTCAAAATACTATAATAAGATAGGCAATATTGTTAACTGTTTTCTCCATACTTTCTTCTAGAATTTTGATCATTTGGAGTCTTAAATTTAAATGTTTTATCTAGCAAGAGTTAAATTTTGTAAGTAGTGAGAGGTGCAGGTCCAGTGTCAGTCTTCTAGATGTGGCTAACCAGTTCTCCCAGCACCATTTTTTTAAATTGAGATTCTTTTCCCCATTGTATGCTTTTTTTTATTTGTCTAAGATCAGATGCTGATACGTGGCAGGGTTCATCTCTAAGTTCTCTATTCTATCCAACAGATCTATTTCTCTATTTCTGTGCCACTACCATGTTTTAATCACTATAGACTTTTAGTATAACCTGAAGTCTGGTGACATGCTTCCAGATTTGTTTTATTTCTTAGAATTGCAACTGCAGCTGAGTTGACTACTACTATACTTGGGGTTGTCAAAAAGCACTGCACTAGAATGCGTAATGTAAATGGTCCTGTGATGGTAGTGGCAAAGTTGAAGATCTCTGAAAAGCCTACAGGGTCCTTTTAAACAGCTGTCTTGATTACAATTATCTGGTTTCTCCGTATCCATACAAATTTCCTTATCAAGAAGTTTTTGACCACAATTCTTTGTGTTCTCTCCTGAACATTCCTTGCTAGTCTTTACAACCTGCCCAGGCTGAGAATTTTTGAAATCTTCTACTTTTGTTTTACTTTTGATTATAACTTTCATTTTTAATTTGATTCTTTATTCCTGCATTTTAATATATGCAATTATGAAAAACCATGAAGTACTCTCCTTAGATATTTCCTCAAAAAAATTATTCTAATGATTTCTTACAAGTTCTGTACTTGTAGTAAGACAAGAGCATAGGCATAATTAAGCCAGGTTCTTTGCTATTTAATGATAAAGGATGGCCTTTTTACACTTTACAACACCTTATTCTTAATTTCAGCAATTTCTTCAGAATTGTCTTTATCATCCATATTTCTACAAATATTCTTATCACAACCTGTTAAGTAATCTCTAAGAAGACTGAGGCTCCGTCTAGAGCTCTTCTTCTGAGCCCTCATCAGAATAGCACTTAATACTCTGTTCAGGGCAATGCAGGTACTTTCTAGAATGTGCCTTCAATCTCTTCAAGCTTCTACCCATTACCTTGCTCCAAAGCTGATTCCACATTTTTAGGTCTTTGTTATAGCAACACTCTACCTCTGGTACCAATTTCTGTATTCATTTGTGTGTATATAACAAAATATCTTGCACTGGGTCATTTAACAAAAATTATTTCTCACTTTTCTATTGACTGGAAAGTCCCAGGTAAGGCAGTGGTAGATTTGGTGTCTGAAGAAGGCCCAGTCTCTATTTCTGATTGTGCATTCTTGCTGCATCTTCACATGGCTAAAGGTAAAAGGGCACATAAGGCCTAAGCTAGTATCCCCCAGGTCTTCACAAAGGCACTGATCAATTCCCAAAAGCTCCACTTATATTTCCACACCAGTTTTGGAGAGAACACATTCAAATCGTAGCACTTTGCCTAAGACTTTTAGATTCCACAACTGTGAAAAAATACATTTCGGTTGTATTAAGCTACTGAGTGTGTGATACTTGTTCCAGTAGCAAACTAATACAGTCATATTAAATTTACATCGACATTTAGTTGACAATTTCCATCTTGCTCTCTAGTATGAATTTTTTTACGACCATAATAGGAAGAAAATAGTTTTATTTTCAACACTTCAATGTATCAACTTTTGTCTTTGAACTCCATTCTGGGAGACTGGTGTATAGTATCCACAAATCAAATTTAATATTTATATCCACTGTCACAGAAAGAGAGAGTGGGAACAATTTTTTGAATGATAGAATTACCCATTTATGTTATCATTCCTTCAAACTGTGGCTTTGAAATTTGAATAAAAACTTGTTTACAGTCTTATTTTCGGTACTGGGATTGGAAAGACTGTTCTGGGCCCAAAGCTAAGAAAGGTGGGTTATGTCTTTGCTTCTTTATCTTCTTTGCTTCCAAATTTCTTTCTTTAATGGTATTTAAGTGTACCATTGAAAATGCAAACAGTGTCTGGTTTCTTTTAAGTATAATTATCTTGGGAAGACTCAAATTATGTTGCCTCAAGGTCACTTACTCTTGCAGGATGTCCAGATACAAGACATGGTAAATGAAAAAGCATAGATTTGATTCCCTTCTCTTAAATAATTCATCTAATTGAGATGATAAACAAATAAATCATGAAGCAACATGATATACACAATAATCCTATACTGTGTTGTAGTACCACAGAGATAAATGGAGGTGAGAAGTTGAAGCAGAGAAGTAAAAAAGTCACTAATTGCTTCTAGTTTTTGAAACAATAGGGTAATTTGCCAGTATAAAGTGCAGGTGTAGAGGAGACTGCTTAATCTATTGTTCAGTATTTTCAGGGGGACTTTTCCCTTTGTTCCAATTGATATGGACACTTCAGAGTAGGCATGATTTCCCTACCCACTTTTTGGGGTGGAGTTGAAAGCAACATACTATATTTTCCCTTAAAAGGAGAGATAACCCTCTATTCTATAGCATGAGTTTTACTATTGAATATTGTTTTGCTGGTGAATATTAATGGTTAATTAATCAGGTATTATGAGTTATATATTTTAAGCTGCTAGCAGTTTGAATGCTGAATAAAGAAAACTAAACCATATAAGTCATTAAAGTGAGAATAATTTAAAGCTCCATCATTAAGCCTGTCATTCCTTTCCATTCATTTGGCCATTTTAAGATGGTCTGCAATAAAAATAGAGTCAGGTCATGACCAGGGTGATAAAGATGTGTTGGCAGATTGAAGAGAAAAGAAGAAAGTAGCAAGATTTATTTATTTCTTTACTTATTGGTTTTCTCTCTGTAATTTAAATTTTCTTATAATAAGGATATGGCTATTACTGAAATTACTGAATACAATTGGTTATTTCATGTCTGCCCTCTTGCATTCTCATTGAAATAAAAAAATAAGAACTTTCTAGGCCATATAAGGGTTCTCAATAATGCAGCTATTATATTATCAAAGAAAATTTAGTTTTATTTCTTACCCCAACTGAAAATTCAGGTAGATATAGAACTAGTTTGAAACACACATATCACATATAAACAATCTTGTAAATTATCAATTCATAAATAATGTGAAAAATCTAATGAAAAAAAAGGTACAATATGCCAGACATATTTGTACATAATCTAGTATCAATCACTAATATATTCTAATGTCAAAAAAATAGCTATACTAGGAAAATATGTGTGGTATTCAAAAATATATATTGATATCATATCCATTTTTATTATTATCCTTTATTATTTTCTATCCTGAAAAAGAAAAGGTCCTATCTTTTTTATTTGTTTTAAAAATTAAGATTCTGTAGCTTACCTAATTTTACATAAATATGTTAAAATTGTGAGTAGGCATTCTTGTAACATATTCACTATCTTTTAAAATTATATCTTAAAACACAGCTATGTTAAATAAGTCAAAATTCTTTTCATAACAAATATACTATGTCTTTGACTACTATCTTTGTTACAGAAATTAGAAATTGCTCATAATCCAGGTTGATGCCAGGCTTACTTGAACAATGTTGGAGTGAAATATTAATTCACTTAGATTATTTATGTCAAAACAAAATATCCCAAGTTTTGGTTTGGTAAACCATTCAAATAGTTGTTGACAAGAAAGTATGATTTATTTCTCTTATACTTCATTTACTATATTGTTAGGTTCTAAAGTTGGCAAGAAATTGATAGACATCTACATTTTGTAAAGAAGTGTATTTTTAGTATGCCTTTTCATAACAATATAGAATAAAAATCATTATTTCAACATACTCCAGTTTTAAAGATCTAGGCATCATTTGTTGTTTCATAATTTAATTCTGTCAAAATATGTTATTTTTCGTAGACTTAGCTTGCATTAAACAATTGATCAAAGTTTTAGAATCTGCAACTTATTGGAAAGCAGCAAGAGCGAGAAGCTGCACTGAATCCCAACACTTCTGTAGGCCCTACGGATCACCCAGCTACCAGCTTGACACTCCGGGGTGTGATGGGAGGATGGGATATATCCTGCTCATGCTTATCCCACAGTATGTGATACTGATTTTAATCTCTGTCTTGACACACAAAAGGGGGAGCCTATACACAGGCCCACCTTGAGAGGACTTTAATGTAGACATACACGTACGTATTATGAGGCATACATGTAAAATTATTTGACCAAAGTGCACTGATCAAAATTATACCCCTATACTTACAGAGAAGCAATATAAACTTTTTGGATAAAAATTACCCAGTAAAATTTGGTTATTCATAGTCATCATTTGGGTGAATGTAAAAATAAACAAAACAAATATCAAACTAAAATCTTTGTTGTTTCCAGTGTTGTGCTTTGTCACCTGCTTTCTTCTTGGCCCAAATTGGCTTGATCTCAATTGGCTCAGGGGTGAGCTCTTTGCTCAATACAGCACACTGGTTAGTATCAGAACTCCCCCATTGCCTCAGGTTCTAGCACCACATGCCGCATTATCCCCTCCAGAGGAAGCCCAGACAATTCTCTTGCTTGCAAGACATAGGAGGGCATATCTTCCTTCCAGTTATGACCTTCATTTCAAAAGTGAATGCCATGGGGTCATGCCCTACAATTATTTGCATCTAAACTTTATCTCTAATTTCTAGAGTACTGAGTTTATAAAACATTTTTTTCTGGGAAAGATGCATGTCACTCTTTTTTTGTAAAAAAGTCTTTCCGACCCTAAACTTAAACTGTCATTATGATACAGAATATAATTTATAAGATTTCATTTTAATAAAATATTTCACGTACAGTGTTTAATAAGCTAATACTTTTTCCAAAGAGTAGAGTTTTCTATTTAAATGTGTATTTTCTACCTAAATAGCAACATTTACATCAATAACAATAATACTAGCCCTACATTTATAGTTAATATTGTGCCAGGCTATGACTTCTTTTAAGTTGAGTCTTTATGTCTCATATCTATTCTACAAAGATCTATTCCTTCCTTATTTATAATTTCATTGATAATTTATTTATCCTAATAAATTTGTATAGCCTACACATCAATTATGGATGATCTGTCCTCCAAGGTGTTTGTTTTTCTGTGTGTCTATATTTATGTGTGTATCAAGGAGGGTGATGTTGAAGGTCTGTTACATCATAGTATAAATTAACTTCTAAGCAAATAATCACCATGATTCTCACTCATAATTAGGCATTACCTTGAACTCTGTTTTCTTTTTTGTTGTTTGGGATTCATTGGGGGTACAAAGAATTAGATTATACTGATTGCATTTGTTAAGTAGAGTCCCTCTTATAACTGTGTCCTGCCCACAGAAGTGTGCCATACACTGTGACCCCCCATGTCCCTCCCACCTCCCCTCTACCTGCTTCCTCATTCCACTACCCCTACCTTGTAATAGAACATCTACTGCCTTCATATGAGAATTGAGTACATCGTATTCTTGCTTCTTCCTGCTTGTCATGTTTTACTAGGAAGAATGTGTTCCAACTTTATCTAGTTAATACAAAAGATATAAAGTCTCCATCTTTTTAATGGCTGCATAGTAATTTATTGTATAAACTATGGTATACCATAGTTTATTAATCCATTCCTGGGTTGGTGGGCAATTAGGTTGTTTCCACACTTTGATGATTGTAAATTGAGCTGCAATAAACAGTCTAATGCAAATGTCTTTATGACAAAATGATGTTTTTTCTTCTGGGTAGATGCCTACTACTGGGATTGAAGGATCAAATGGGAGGTCTAATTTGAGTTCTTTGAGGATTCTCCATACTTCCTTCCAAAAGGGTTTTATTAGCTTGAAGTCCCACCAACAAAGTAAAAATGTTCCTTTCTCTCCACATCCATGCCAGCATCTGCAGCTTTGACACTTTGTGATGTGGGCTATTCTTACTGCGTGTAGGTGATACCTATAAACAAGGTGGTTTTGATTTGCATTTCTCTGATGATCAAGGAAGATGAGAAATTTTTTTCATATGTTTGTTAGACATTTGTCTGTCTTTATCAGAGAAGATTCTGTTTATGTTTGTTGGCCAGAGGTAGATAGAGTTGTTTACTCTTTTTCTGTTGATTAATTTGAGTTCTCTGCAGATTTCAGTTATCAAACCTTTGTCAGATTCATACCCTGAAAATATCTTTTCCCATTCTGAAGGTTGTCTTTTTGCTTTGCTTGTTCTTTCCTTAGCTATGCAGAAGCTTTTCAAGTTAATTAAGTGCCATTTGTTAATTTTTGTCATTGTTGCGATGGCTGCTATAGTCTTCAGTATAAAATCTTTCCCCAGTCCAACATCGTCAAGAGTTTTCACCACACTTTCTTCCAAGACTTCTATTGTTTGGCATCTTAGATTTAAATCTTTTATCTATCTTGGGTCAATTTTTGTAAGTGGTGAAATGAGCAAGTGAAGGTTCAGTCTTTTACCTGTGGTTATGCAATCGTCCCAGCACCATTTGTTGAATAAGGATTCATTTTCCCACTGTTTGCTTTTGTTAGGTTTATCAAAGATCAGAGGGCAAATAGAGACTGGTTTCAACTCCTGGCTTTCTATTGTGTTTTTATGTCTCTATTTCTACTTTTGTGCCAATAGCATGCTGGTTTGATTACTGTGGACATGTAATACAGGCTGAAGTCTGGTAGGGTGATGCCTCTGGCTTTGTTTTTATTACTAAGAATGGCCTTAGCTATGTGGGTTTTTTCTGGTTCTATACAAAGTGAAGTACTATTTTTTCCAGTCCTTCAAAATATGATGCTGGTACTTTAATGGGGATTGCATTGAATTTGCAGATTGCTTTGTGTAGAATAGACATTTTACCAATGTTGATTCTTCCTAGCCAAGAGGATGGTATGTTCTTCTGTTGGTTAGTGACTTCTGCATTTTTTTTCCTCACGGTTTTCTTTCACCTCTTTTGTTAGATATGAACCTTGAGTTCTGTAGGATATATTTCTGTAATCATATCTCACTCTATGGTAAAACTTCAGAGAAGAACTAGAAAAATGGATGAAAGTGGGCACTACTCTAGGAAATAACCAGGTATTGTTTCCCTGAATTAAAAAAAAAAAAAAAAAGGAAAGAAAAAGATGATGTCTTCATTATAGGATGATAAACCAGAATGAGCAGTGAACTGAAAGCTAATGACAACTTCCAGTATTCTCTACAGTGGGAAAAGAAATCAGGGAATATTTCTTTATCTTACAATTCCTTTATCTAATCATCTGTAAAATAAGAGATTTAGAGATATCTTCTCTAGCATCTATTCTAATTGCAAACTTTTGTAATGTAAGGGACAATTAAAAACAAACTTTATTTGTAATGAATATCATTTCAAGTTTCACTGAATATTTTAAATGAATAATATTGCATTGGAAAAATCCCTGAAGGCTTTAATAACAAAGAGAGAAAGAAGAAAATACCACTGTGAGAGAATAAAACAGTTTTTTTCTTACTTATTGGTAAAAGTCTTCAGTTACTATTTCCCATCTGATCTGACTTTATATAGGTCATTATGAATGTCTCTTTGCTTATTGTTTTAATTTTTCCAGTATTATAAAAAAGTAATAAAAAATCAATGGATCAAACAGTTCTATAATATGTATTTTGATAATTCTGAACCTAGCTGCATGTATAGCTACTTCTAATGAATAGTGGTAGGATGAAATGATAGTAATTCCGACAATGACCCTAGGGTGTATTCTGTTTTAACTTAGCAGTGCAACCTCTCTTACAAATTATTCCGAAAGAAAGGGCATTCATTCTCTATACTATAATTCAGACCAATTTATAAGACAGAGCTGACATTTCTAATACATACAAAATCTGCCATGTTAACTATTTTCCTTGAGGAAAGATTATGGAATCCTCAGAAAATCAAACAATGCCATAAACCATAGATTATACACACAAAAAGCTATGCTCTAAATCTCTGCTGTGAATTAAGAACACACATTTGTTATACACATATTGTTTGGATTGTTTGTGCTAAAATAGAAAAACATAAATGTCACCTGTGTGAATTTGTCTTTTAACATCTGTGTGAGGATAGATTTGGATTCCTTTTCCTTGCTTGTGAGAAAATTCCACAACTGACTCATTATTTCTACGAATTCCCATATGTTGATGTTTCAATTATACTTCAGACTTTTAAGACTGTACTATGTAGAATCTTAGATAGTTATTCTTCCATATCTGAGACTTACGAATTATACATCAGGATCTTCTGAATCCAGAAGGATAACTGAGGTCATTTCTCTGATTTCCATTACGAAGAAGAATGCAAACAACTAAGAAAGAAAGGAGGGAAGGAGGGAAGGAACGAAGCAAAGAAACAGGGAGGAAAAAAAGAGCAAGTCAAACCCAGTGAGGAATTTTAGGGTTTGTAATTCATCACAGAAGTGAAAAAAATCTTCAAAGAGAGTACGGTTTTAATATCTCAAGGGTCTGTGATCTTTTTTAAATTTTATTTCAGAATATTACAAGAGTACAAACATTTTGATTACATAAATTGTTTTTGTAACCCTGGTTACAAAATCAATGTACATAAATCAGCAGTGTTCATGTACATCAGCAAGTCAAGCTGAGAACTAAATCAAATACTCTCTACCCCTTTCACAACAGTAACAAAGAAAATAAAAGACATGGGATTATATATAACTAAGAAGGTAACAGACCATTACAGGGAGAACTACAAAATACTGAAGAGGGAAATAACAGGATATAAAGGTGTGGGAAAACATACATGTCATGCTTATGGATCAGCAGAATCAACAGTGTTAAAATGTCTATACTACCCAAGGTTATCTATAGATTCATGCGACCCCATTAAAATACCAAGTTTATTTTCCACAGATCTAGAAAAACTAATTCAGTGATTCATATGGAACCAGAAAAGACTCTGTAGAGCTAAAGCAATGTTAAGCAAAAAAGAGAATATTGGGAGCTATCAATTTACAAGAATTCAAGCTATAAGAGTACAATACTGGAGTAACCAAAACAGCTTGGAATCAGCACAAGAATAGAGTCAAAGACCAATGGATAAGAACCAAGAACCCATGTAGAAAACCATCCTCATAATTGCCATCTGATCTTTGACAAAGCATATGTAAACATACACTGGAAAAAAGAATCCCTATTTAATCAATGTTGCTGGGTCACTCAGATAACCACATGTAGAAGACTGAAACAGGATCTTCACTTCTCAACACCCACAAAAATTAACTCACAATGGATGACAGACCTAAACCTAAGGCATAAAACTGTAAGAATTCTAGAAGAAAATGTTGGAAAAACTCTAATAGACATCAGCCTAGGCAAAAACTTTAAGAAGAAGATGCTAAAAGCAATCACAGGAACAAGAACAATTTTAAAAAATGGGACCTGATGAAAATAAAAAGCTTCTAAACAACCAGGGAAACAATCATTACAAGGAATAGATAATGTACAGAGTGGGAGAAAATATCTGCATGCTTTACATCCAATAAAGGGTTGATAATGAAAATCTACAAGAACTCAAGCTAAAGCAAGGAGAAAAAAAGCCCTATTAAAAAGTGGGCAAAAACATGAACAGAAACTTTTCAAAAGAAGATAAACTAACAGCCAATAAACATAAAAACAATGCTCAATATCTCTTATGATCAGGGTCTGCAATTTTTCGGAACATGCAAACCAAGGATTTGACTTGCTATAGTATCATGCCTGTGGGCCAAAGATAAGGGCTTATTGATTCAGTGAAAAGAACTTTGTTACTCTTGGCAGAACTGGTAGCATGATTCAGGATTGTTTAAGTTCCTTTTGTCCCATAAGTCCCACTTCGGCAATGCAGAGGGATGCTTCCTTTTGATGCTACACATCTAGTATCTTTAGCTGAAGATGCCCAAGTTTAAGAAATGCCAATTATATAAAGGTACTGAAAACAAACAAGCTCAATTTTTGTTAAGAGGGAGCAACTTTAAGTTTCTTACCATTGAGAGCCCACAAGTAAATCCTCTGTTGTGGAATGAGATATTTTTGGTAATTTCTAAGGCATTTTTTAAATTAAATCATAGCTGCATACGTTAGTGCAATCAAGGGATACAATGTGCTGGCTTCATATACAATCTGAAATGTTTTCATCAAACTGTTTAACATACCCTTCATGGCATTTTCTTAGTTATTGTATGAAGACATTTGTATTCTGCATTTAGTAAGTTTTGCCTGTACCCTTCTAAGATGC
>CAUYRH010165091.1:0-17434 GCA_963574655.1 Perodicticus potto | reverse complement strand
GACAGAGCCTCAAGCTGTCACCCTGGGTAGAGTGCCATGGCATCACAGCTCACAGCAACCTCTAATTCCCAGGCTCAAGCGAGTCTCTTGCCTCCGCCTCCCAAGTAGCTGAGACTACAGGCGCCCGCCATAACGCCCGGCCATTTTTTGATTGCAGCCGTCGTTGTTTGGTGGGCCCGGGCTGGATTCGAACCTGCCAGCTCAGGTGTATGTGGCTGGCGCCTTAGCCCGTTGAGCCACAGGCACCGAGCCGATAAAAGAAATATTTAACTGAATTATAATTAATAAATCAGATCTTTCTTGGAGACAGAGTCTTGCTCTGTTGTCCTGGGTAGAGTGCAGTGGTGTTATAGCTCACTGCAACCTCAAATTCCTGGGCTCAAGGGATCCTCCTGACTTACGAGTAGCTGGGACTACAGGTGCACACCACAATGCCTGGCCTGGCTAGTTTTTCTATTTTTGGTAAAGATGGAGTCTCACTCTTGCTCATACTGGTCTCCTTGCAAGCAATTCTACCTTTGCCTTCCAGACTGCTAGGATTATAGGTGTGAGGCACCATGCTCAACCCTATGATATTTTTTTAATGAGGTGATGGAAGGGAAGATAGAATTCATGCTTTTTCATCAGGAATTCTCTTTTGAGCAGTGCCAAGTAGTTGGTCTTGTAATTTGCTGGTAGTATACCAAAGCATTTTTGCTAATACATACATTTTGTCCCTAAAAATAAATTGGGAAAAGTATATGGGATCACTTCTCTTTGGTTTTTGATAGATCTAGTAGATTTATTGTGCGATATTTAAAGATTTCAGAATTCTAATGTTTTATCTTTCCAAGGGAAGATATGCCCCAAAATGGATAGTAGAAAAACTTCTTTTGACTTTCTCTAAAGTACAAACCCAAAATACTATTCTTTCTTTTTTCTTGGCATTAACCTTTTAATACCATTTTTCAGTAAGTAATAAATATTTACATAATTTTGTTGTGCCTTATTGCTTCTGTAGGTTATTGATTTTTCATCAATTTTATTGAGGTATAATTTATATACAACAAGATATACATTTTTTTTTTTTTTTGAGACAGCGCCTGAAGCTGTTGCCCTGGGTAGAGTGCTGTGGCATCACAGTTCACAGCAACCTCTAACTCCTGGGCTCAAGCAATTAACCTGCTTTTGCCTCCCAAGCAGCTGGGACTACAGGCACCCACCAGAATGCCCGGCTATTTTTTGGTTGCAGGCATCATTATTGTTTCGCGGGCTGGGCTAGATTTGAACCCGCCAGCTCAGGTGTATGTGGCTGGTGCCTTAGCCTCTTGAGCAACAGGTGCCAAGCCAAGATATACATTTTAATGGTTTTTATTTTTGAGACAGAGCCTCAAGCTGTCGCCCTGGGTAGAGTGCCGTGGCATTGCAGCTTACAGCAACCTCTAACTCTCAAACTTTCTCAGGCTGGAATGCAGTAGCATGGTCATAGCTCACTGCAACCTCAAATACATGGACAGAACAGTCCTGCCTCAGCCTCCCAAGTGGCTGGGACCACAGGTGCCCCCCACAACGCCCGGCTATTTTTTGGTTGTAGCCGTCATTGTTTTGATGGGCCTGGGCTGGATTCAAACCCGCCAACTCAGGTGTATGTGCCTGGCACCTTAGCCGCTTGAGCCACAGGCGCTGAGCCCATTTTAATGGTTTTTTGGATTTTGACAAATGTATCTTTATTTAATTTTTTTTTTTTTTTGAGACAGTCTCACTATGTTGCCCTCGGTAGAGCGCTGTGGCGTCATAGCTCACAGCAACCTCAAACTGTTGGGCTTAAGTGATTTTCTTGTCTCAGCCTCCCAAGTGACTGGGACTACAGGCACCTGCCACAACCCCCGGCTATTTTTTTTTTGGTGGTAGTTATTGTTTTGGCTGGCCCGGCCGGGTTTGAACCCGCCAGCCTCGGTCTATGTGGGGTGTATGTAGCTGGCGCCGTAACAACTATGCTACAGGCGCCAAGGCAGACAAATATATCTTTATAACCAGCATCCTGATCAAGATTTCTGTCGCCCCAGGGGTGCCCTTATCCCACTTTGTGGCCACCCACTTCTCACCTGTAGCCTTACGCAACCATACATTTTTTTCTCTGATTACAGGTTATATTTTATATATTGTCGTCTTTATATATTGGTGGATTCAGTGTGCCAGGAGTTGGCAAACTTTTTCTATGGAGGGCCAGATGGAATCATGGATGTACTCTCATTAATGTTTCTGAGTTTGTCGTTATTGTTGTATATACTGTCAGTAGTTCATTCCCTTCTGTTGTGCTTTATTTCCTGTTTTGTTTTGTTTTTAAAATATGGAATGCTTCACCAATTTGTGTGTCATCCTTTTGCAGGGGCCATGCCAATCTTCTGTGTAATGTGCTGCTGAAGCGAGCACTGTTCTGTTTTTTGAGACAGGATCTCAAACTCTTTGCCCAGGCTAGAATACAGTGGCATGGTCGTAGCTCACTGCAACCTCAAATACACAGACAGAGCAGTCCTGCCTTAGCCTCCCAAGCAGCTGGGACTACAGGCACACACCACCATGCCTTGCTAATTTTTTAATTTTTTATAGAGATACAGTCTCGCTGTGCCACTCGGGCTGGTCGCAAACTCCTAGCCTCAAATGATCCTCATGCCTTGGCCTCCAAACGTTCTGAGATTATAGGCATGAGCCACTGCATCCAGCCTTCTTATTTTTTTTTACTGTGGTAAAATATACACAGTTATAAAATGTACCACATTAACCATTTTAACCATATATACTTCAGTGGCATTATTACGTTCACATCGTTGTATAACCATCACACCTATCCATCTCCAAAATTTTTTCATTCCCCCCAAACAGATAATCATTAAGCAGTACCTAACTCCCCAGTGCCCCCTCTTTGAAGCTCCTGGTAACCTCTTGTCTCTATGAATTTGCCTGTGCTGCATATTTAAGATATGTAGAATTGTACATTAGTTGTCCTTTTCTGTTTGACATCTTTAATTTAGCGTAATGTTTTCAAGGTCCGTCCTCGTAGCATGTGTTGGTACTTAATACTTTTTTATGGTTGAATAATGTTCCATTGCATGGATATACCACATTTGGCTTATCTCTTAGTTAATGGACGTTTGGGTTATTTCCACATTTTAACTATCATGAATAATGCTGCTAAAAACATTTGTGTATAGGTTTTTGTATATGTTTTCAGTTTTCTTGAGTATAGACCTAGGAGTGGAACTGCTGCATCATGTGGTAATTCTGTGTTCAGCTTTTTGAGGAGCATCAGGTTTTTTCCACAAGGATCTACCATTTTACATTCCTACCAGCAATGTACAAGGGCTCCAGTTTCTCCACGTCTTGCTAGGAGCTGTTACTATGAACATACTAGTAGGGTGGGAAAGGACTGTTGCTTTTCGATAAGGTATATAAATCAAAGATAAATACAGCATAATATGGATAGATATTGAACACAGAATTGGTGGGGGAGATTAATAAATATGTACCAATATCAGTTTGTATGTTCTAGGAGGACGGACTCAGACAAGTTCTGGAGGAGATGAAAGCTTTATACGAACAAAATCAATCCGATGTGTAAGTTTGATAAGATTGATATTTTAAAATAATTTAAAAGTAAAATGTTGAAATCAGATAGCCTTGCGTTAGGTTTTGGATGTGATTTTTTTCCTCTTAATTTGCTGTGTGCCTGGTCATACTATAGAAGCACAGACTAGAGGGGCTTGTGCTGATCTGTGCTTAGTGAATGTTTGTTGACTGATATGAGTTGGAATGAGTTAAGAAAGACCTAAGAAATGACCTGGCCCAAGTAGAGTTTACTGAGGACCAGTGCTGCAGAAGGCAACGTTGTAGGTCCAGAGAGGGCTCTAGAGTGACGACGGTGTGTAGCTGAGCATGGTAGTTGGCACAGTGCAGAATCTGGGCTATGTGACAAAGGCCATGGGATCCTGTGACTTGGTGAGGAGTAAAACACAAAAGGAAACCAGGTGCTGGGTCAAAGTTGAGTTATTCAGACCTCAACCTAGAGAAGTCTTTCTTTGTGACATGCAGTCTCCTCTTTGGCCTTGTTAGCTATAATGTTTTAACTAGTTATTTGGATGTAGAAATCGAAAGAATGCGATAAGATTTGTAGGGTACACAAAATGATAGGATCATTTCCAACTGTTGTGCTGTGTAACAGGGAAGTCTTTACAGGTGGAATGAGGAACTAAAGCACAGCAGGTCTGCAATAAATGTAAGGCAAATGTAAACTCCTGCACTCAAGTCCCAAGCCATTCATTGGTCCATTTGACAAGCATGACTGAATAAGTTTGTGCTAGCAAGTGGCTCTGGTTTTCCAGTGGTGAACCACACAGTCAGAATTCATGTCCCTGTGGCCCCACAGTACAGTGCGGAAGACAGGTGCTAAATATCCATGCGCCAAGTTGGGACACATGCTGTGAAGGAAGCAGCACAGTGCCAGGAGAGAGAAAAATGAATCGACTGTTTAGCTTAGGACAAGAATCAGGAAGTTCTCTCAAAGGAAGAGACATGTCAGGTGAGGCCTGAAGGAGAGGTGGGTTTTAGTAAGGCAATTATTGTGGTCAAAGAGCATTTTAGGCAGAGGGAACAGTATACGCAGTCATGAAAGAGGGTGGGAAGGTGGGGAACCCAGGAAACTGACAAAGAGAGGACTGTGGGGCAGGTGGTGGATTGTGAGTTGAAAGGTCATTCTGGCTGCTCTGTGGATGGTAGTCTGGAGGAGCTGAGAGGAGGGGTGCGCTGGTCATGCCAGTGACTGGAGAGGTGACCCAGGCTAGGTAAAAGGTGAGCAGGGGAAAGAAGTGTTCTAGAGGCGACTTGACAAGCCTCAGTCCAGTAGAGGAGTGGTTTTCCTGCATTTCTTGTTTTGTACCATTTGCAGATTCATGAGCTACCTTCCTAGTTTCTTTCTAGGGAGTATATTTTTGTTACATTTCTAGTTAAAACTATTTGTGAAAAGAAATCTTTCTTAATTACTCATGTATAAATGTGAATCTTTAGAAAGCTCTCTTAATAAAGTACGTTGAGGGTGGCGCCTGTGGCTCAAAGGAGTAGGGCGCCAGCCCCATATGCTGGAGGTGGCGGGTTCAAACCCAGCCCCAGCCAAAAACTGCAAAAAAAAAAAAAATAATAATAAAGTACGTTGATATTAGGTTGGGGTATTTATTTGTGCTATTTCCTTATAATCCAGAGCACGTTGTAAATAATATAGAGAATAAATCAGATTTCATGGAGTGGCTGAAGTGTGTAGAACAGACCTGGAAGATTGATGGGATCAGACTGTGTTTCTCCTGAATTATCAGGGTCTAGTACAGGGCCAGGTGTGGAGCAGGCACTGCGTAAATGAATCCTTTCCATGTTCATCTGGTTCCTTTAATAACTCCAAAATCAATTCCTGTTCATTCTGTTACACTTATCTAATATCTAAAGACATGTACTTTTTATATCGTAAAACCAAAATTTTCTCCATTGAGTGAAGAATACTGAAGTACAGTACACATACTTAGTTGAAGAGCAAAATATTTGTTAAACGAGTGAAAGACCATTTGACCTCATTTCAACTCCCTGTATTATTATGAAGGTTTGAAAGTACCACTGACAGACAAGTATAGGGTGATATGACAGACCATAATCTACTGAACCAAAATGTTACGTTTGTGTCTTCTCAGGATGACAAGAATTCCAAAAAATGAGTAAACACAGTGTTTCTCGTTTGGAAATTGTAGTAGAGATTAATCAGTGTGTGCAAATGCAAAATACCCAATGGCTAAATGAAATGGCAAGTCATTTAGCTTGTGGCTTTTTATCTTGACACATTGATGGAGCCCTCATGTTCAGGTAGTTACTACATGCATAAGTTAACTGCTGATCATAGATGGGTGAAACCAAGCGTTTAAGTCAGTTGTCAGTGGGCTTGGAAAATTTTACTTATTCTGAAATATACATTTTTTTCCCTCTTTAAATGCTCTTTATTAGGAATGAAGCAAAGTCAGCTGGACGAAGTGATTTGATACCAACCATCAAATTTCGACACTGTTCTTTGTTAAGAAACCGTCGCTGCACTGTAGCATACTTGTAAGCTCCTCAGTTTTTGCTCGTGGTGACAGAGAATGCTGGAGGGTTTTCTATGTAGTTTCCTGGTTAACAAATCTAACTGAAATCTTAGATTTGTATCTCTTCTATATCATCATTCTAACTTTTTCTTTTTTCCATTTTTAAAACTTTTCATTATGAAACATTGCAGCCTTCATAGGATGTTGGGAACAGGGAGAAGCGCCTGCCAAGAGCCCCAGGCAGCCTCTCTGTCAAGGCACTTAGAGGTTAATGGTTTGTTATTTTGCTGCGTTGTGCCACACTACTTTGGAGCGTCATGGTACTTCCACTGACTAGTGTTTTTAGGGTTTTTCTTATCTAAGAAATAGGCCCTTTGTGATCTTCTCCCCCAGGGTCTGGTGCTGCTGTTGCCTGGAGGAGGGGACAGCACCAGTCCCCAGCATTTGGCCCCTTGTATCTCAAAGCTGGCCGTTTGCGTCAGGAGCCATGTCCACTTGTGACACATTCAGGTCCTTGTGAGTCCTGAGTCTCCTTTCCAGAATCACTGCTGACCCCCTTTTACTCTTAATGCCACTAACGCCTTCTCAGTGTCCTAGGTATGACCGGTTACTTCGCATCAGAGCACTCAGGTGGGAATATGGCAGCGTCTTGCCGAACACGCTACGATTCCACATGTCTGCTGAAGAAGTAAGTTGGCTTTGTTCAAGCTTATCAGTTTGGAAAATGCTGAGGTTCTGGCACTGCTGTATAATATTCATTGGTATTTCTCTTTCTAATTCTTTTTTTTTTACTTGAGACAGGGTCTCACTCCGTCACTTTGGGTAGAGTGCCCTGGTATTGTAGCTCACAGCAACCTCAAACTCTTGGGCTCAAGCGATCCTCCTGCCTCAGCTTCCCCAGTAGCTGGGACTATAGACACCAAAACACCTGGCTAATTTTCTATTTTTTAGAGGTTTTACTATGTTGCTCATGCTGGTCTTCAGCTCAAGTGATCTTCCCACCTCAGCCTCCCGAGTAGCTGGAACTATAGGCACCCACCACAATGCCTGGTTATTTATTTATTTATTTATTTTGGTAGAGACAGAGTCTTACTTTGTCGCCCATGGTAGAGTGCCGTGGCATCACACAGCTCACAGCAACCTCCAACTCCTGGGCTTAGGCGATTCTCTTGCCTCAGCCTCCCGAGCAGCTGGGACTACAGGCGCCCGCCACAATGCCTGGTTATTTTTTTTTTTGTAGAGACAGAGTCTCACTTTATCGCCCTGGGTAGAGTGCTGTGGCATCACACAGCTCACAGCAACCTCCAACTCCTGGGCTTAGACGATTCTCTTGGCTCAGCCTCCCGAGTAGCTGGGACTACAGGCACCTGCCACGACGCCCGGCTATTTTTCTGTTTTTTGCAGTTCGGCCGAGGCTGGGTTTGAACCCGCCACCTTCGGTATATGGGGCTGGCGCCCTACTCGATGAACCACAGGTGCCACCCATTAAATTTTTTTTTTTTTTTTTTTTGCAGTTTTTGGCCAGGGCTGGGTTTGAACCCATCACTTCTGGCATATGGGGCTGGCGCCCTACTCCTTTGAGCCACAGGTGCTACCCTGTAGTGAAACTCTTGATTTACCATACACTGAGGTGCTGACCCAGCCCAGTAAGCACCTACAGACATAGGATTGGAGTTGGGCAGGCTTGGATTCAAATCCTGGCTCTCCACTGTCTAATCTTGAGCAAGTGACTTGACCTCTCTCTATACCTAAATTTCCCCATTTACAAAATGAAGATCATAGTATCTACCTGTTATAGGTTGCAGTGACTTCTGACACTGCAGTTAGGCCGGACATCACGGGGTAAGTGCACAGTCTTCCACAAGACTGCCCTCACTTGAGATGCCAGCGGCAAGTTCAGAGGTCTCACTATCACCTTAGGTTCGATAATTCACAAGAATGACTCAGAACTCAGGAAATCACTATAAATAGTAAATTTAAATTACAGCCTTTTTATAGTAAAAAGGACACACATCAGAACCAGCTAAATGAAGAGACTCGTAGGGTAAGGCCTGAGAGGATCTTAGACTTGAAACCTCTGGCATCCTCTCCCTATGAGATGAGGATGTGTCGCTGTCCTGGCACATTTGTGTGTAATGGTCACACGGAGGACAGTCAGCCAGGGAAGCTCACACAAGCTTGGCTGTTCGGAGTGTTTGTAGGGGGTACGTTACATAGACTGATTAAGTCTAGGCCCAGTGATTGAGCCCAATTCCCACCTCACCGTCTTCCTCTCTATGAAGTCACACTGATATCAAGGGACACACGCCCCATCCCTCTTTCTGGGATGGGCAGCCTTCACTCTGAGTCATCTAGTGAGTACAAACTATCTAGGAGCCACCTCGAGTCTCCCCATTAGCACCTGTGATCAAGGCCCACAGTGAATCACAGGACACTTATCCCTTGAGAAAGTCCAAGGACTTAGAAGCCACCTCCCAGGAATAGGGGACAAAGGCCAGCCAAGTCCTCTGTTGTATAACAGGATTACTTCAGGCTGTTCTTATGGAACCCAGCATGGGACAGTGCTCAGGACACCAGCAGTCACTTAAGGTAGCAAGTGTGCAGTGCATTTGCCATTGGCTTCTGCACAGTTTTGCAGGTGGTGATCTATTTACCAATTGACTTTCACTGATTTGTTTTATTCTTGTCCATTTTCAGGATAAATAAATGACTACTCTACCTCAGATTTGCCAATACCTATAAAATTGGTAACATGTTAGTTAGTATTTCAGTTTCTAGTTTATTTCCGTGTTCTTTTTGCTCAGATCTGCTTCATGTTAATTGAACTTTTGGATGTTTCTTGTGTATGATGGTGATGTGAACTGAACACAGGGTTGCTTCTCTGATGACAACTACAGCAGTTTTTCCCATACAATATCTTAGATTAGTATGTTTCTTATATTTTCGTAAATGGCTACAAACTATACATTTATTCAAGCATATCTACAAGATTTCATTTGGGCATTGTATCTCTAAGGATAGCACTTTTTGGTAATTATTAAGTTAGCAAAGTCAGTTCCTTCCCGCCTTCCCTTCCCTTCCTTTCCCTTCCCTTCCCACCCTTGGTAGAGTGCTGTGGTGTCACAGCTCACAGCATCCTCAAACTCCTTAGGCTTAAGTGATTCTCTTGCCTCAGCCTCCCAAGTAGCTGGGACTATAGGCGCCTGCCACAATGCCTGGCTATTTTTTTGTCGCAGTTGTCGTTGTTTAGCATGCCTGGGTCTGGGTTCGAACCTGTCAGCCCCGATGCATGTGCACTCTAACCACCGAGCGACGGGCACCGAGCCTGTGCAGTCTCTTTAAATACAGCTTCTACGGGAATGTGTAGTGGTATCTCATTTTGATTTTAATTTGCATTTTACTGATTAATGAACCTGAGCATATTTTTATGTTTATTGACCATTTAGACACAAGTCTCCTACTCATTTTTACTTCACATCCAGTCATCATCAATTGGTGGACATTTGGGTCTTTTTCTTATTACTTTGCAGGATTTGTTAATGTACATATTCTAGTTATTTATGTCCTTTGTCAGTTATGTGTATAGCAGATACTGTCTGCATGTTTGTGGCTTTTGACTTTCCACTTTCTTAATGGCTTCTTGTAATAAAAGTTCTAGATTATTATTAATGTGACCAACTTATTTTTTTCTCTATGGTAAAGATATTTGTTGTTGTTTTTTTGTACAATTAAAGAAATCATTGTCTACCCCAAGGTTATTAAGATATTTTTCTGTGTAAGCTTTTAAGACCTGTATTTTACTTACCCAAGTAGACGTATAGTACTGAGATTGTTTTTGTGTATACATAACTATCGGATTCACATTTCGTTTTGACTATGAATATTGTGTTGACTTAGAACTAGTTTTGAAAAGATCCTTCTTTCTGTATCCCTGTGCCCCAGTCCTATCTCTGTCATAAACTGAGTGTCGTTGGTATTTCTGTGGATTTTGTATGGAAGGACTTTCTCTTTTCTTCCCTTAGTCGGTCTTTGCACAGCTTCACTGTTAGATTTGCTGTAACTTTATGACATGTCTTGTTCTTTTTTAAGATTATTCCAACTATTTTTGGCCTTTTTCACTTCCATATAAACTTTAGACTAAATTTGTAAAGTTCCATTTTTATTAGTGTTTTTTTTGTTTGTTTGTTTTTTGGAGACAGAGTCTAACTATGTCGCCCTCGGTAGAATGCTGTGGTGTTAGGGCTCACAGCAACCTCAGATTCTTGGGCTTAAGCGATTCTCTTGCCTCACCTTCCCGAGTAGCTGGGACTACAGGCGCCTGCCACAACACCTGGCTATTTTTTTGTTGTTGTAGTTGTCGTTGTTGTTTACCAGGCCCAGTCTGGGTTCAAACCCACCAGCCCCAGTTTATGTGGCTGGCGCCCTAACCACTGAGCTATGGGCATCAAGCCATGTTCCTTTTTTAAGAGTTCACATTTTGGTTGAGATTGAATTGATTCTATAGATCAGTTGACATTATTACAATAAGGAATTAGCCAATCTGTGAACGTGGCGTATCTGACCATATATTTACGTTTTCATTCGTTTCAACAATTTTTAAAAACATAACAGATTTACTGAGATATAATTCACATACTGTGAAGTTTACCATCTTAAAATGTACAATTCAGTGGTTTTTAGTACAATTGGCAGAATTGTGCATTCATTACAACCATCTTACTCTAGAACATTTTCATTACTCTCTAAAGAAACCTTTCTTTTTTTTTTTTTAGAGACAGTTTCACTTTGTCACCCTCGGTAGGTAGAGTACCGTGGCATCATAGCTTACAGCAACCTTCAGCTCTTAGGCTTAGGCGATTTTCTTGCCTCAGCCTCCCGAGTAGCTGGGACTACAGGCGCCCGCCACAAAGCCTGGCTATTTTTTTGTTGCAGGTTGGTCAGGGCTGGGTTTGAACCTGCCACCCTTGGTATATCTATGGGGCTGGCGCCCTACCTACTGAGCCACAGGCCCTGCCCCCAAAAGAAACCTTTCATCCTTCATAATTACTTGGCATTCTCAAGACCAGCCTAGGGAAGATAGCAAGATGCTGTCTCTACAAAAAATTTTTAAAAAATTAGCCAGAACATAGTGGCATGTGCCTATAGTCCCACCTACTTGGGAGCCTAAGGTGGGAGGATCACTTGAACTCAGGAGTTCAAAGTTGTAGTGAGTTATGATTGTGCCACTGCATTGAGCCTGGAGGCTCAGAATGAGAGGAGAGAAGGGAATGGAAGAGAGGAGAGAAAAAGAAATAACATCAGGGCAGTGCCTGTGGCTCAGTGAGTAGGGCACTGGCCCCATATACCGAGGGTGGCAGGTTCAAACCCAGCCCCAGCAGAACTGCAAAACAGAAAAATCGCTGGGTGTTGTGGCAGGTGCCTGTCGTCCCAGCTACTTGAGAGGTTAAGGCGAGCGAATCGCCTAAGCCCAGGAGTTGGAGGTTGCGGTGAGCTGTGTGATGTCATGGCACTCTACCAGGGGCGATAAAGTGGGATTCTGTCTCTACAAAAGAAAGAAATAGCATCAGTGCAGTTTGAAGAAACCAGAACCCTAAAATAGGTGTCTTTTCATGGTTCTGTTTCTGTTTGAATGTTCTTAAGATTTATAGTGAAGTGTGTGCCCAAGAATGTCTGCTGGTGTGTGTGCTCTGTGAGAGTCAGTCTCACTCTGTCACCCTGGGTAGAATGCTGTGCCATCATAGCTCACAGTAACCTCAAAACTCCTGGGCTCAATGATCCTCTTGCCTCAGCCTCCCAAGCAGCTGGGATTATATGCACTCACCACAATGTCCAGCTAGTTTTTCTATTTTTAATAGAGACATAGAGACAGGGTCTCACTCTTACTCAGGCCAGTGTTGAACAACTTAGCTCAAGTAATGCACCTGCCCCAGCTTCCCAGAGTGCTGAGATTATAGGCGGGAGCTATTTTGCCTGATGAGAGCAGAGACTTGTTCACTTTGTTGAATGATTCATCCTAAGTTCCCAGACCAATACCTAGATCATAGAAGGCAATCAATAATATTTGTAGTGTAACTGAATGAATGGTCAGCATAATTATTCATGTTGAGGTGTGTATTGATTTTGAAAGGGTAAGTATACAATTTGTGCAAGTTTTCTTACAGCTTTATCAAATGACCATCTTATATTTGCAGATGGAGTGGTTCAATCATTATAAAAAGTCTCTTGCTACTTATATGAGGTCACTGGGTGGAGATGAAGGTTTGGACATTACACAGGATATGAAACCTCCAAAAAGCCTATATATTGAAGTACGTATACCTTTTAAAAGTGCATTTCTTTACATATGTGGACTGTGCTTATATCTTAGCTTCTGTTATGAAAGAAGGGAAACATAAACCAAAACAAAAAGAAAACCACCTATAGTGGGATAACAGAATAGGAGAGAGCAGCTGAAATTTTCTGCATATACCTATTTTAATAATTTGACTTTGGAATGATGTAAATGTTTTACTTATTAAAACAAAAATAATTAAAAATGGGAAACCAACCACTAAATTCTGAAAACAAAGTGAAACAAATGAACCTGTGTTTCAAGTCGGATTAAGTATACAGTTTGATGGTATTAAGTACTTTTATAATGTTGTGCAACCATCACCACCATCCATGTCCAGGTATGTTTTTTGTCTTATAAAACTGAAACGCCACACCCACTAAACAACACCTCTCCAATTCCCCCTCTTCCTGGTCCTGGCAACCTTCATTCTACTTTGTGACTCTATGGATTTGACTACTCTCAATACCTTGTAAGTGGACTGGTACACGGTGTCATTCTGTGACTGGCTCCCCCATGTTGTATTTGTGTCAGAATCCCCTTCCTTCTTACAACTGAGTACCATTCGTGTGTGGATGTGCCACCTTTTGCGTATCTGTTCACCTATCAGTGGACAGGTGTGCCGCTTCCACCTTCTAGCTTTCGTGATGAATACTGCTGTGAACATGGGCCTGCAGAGGGTCTTTGAGACCCTGCTTCTGGTTCTTCTGGGTGTGTGCCCAGAGTGGAGCTGCTGGATCGCATGGGGTGCTGTGTGTGAACTGTGAGGGCTGCGAGTGGCTGCCGCTCTCACTGCACCTGTACATCTCACATCCTGTCTCCTGTTCCCAGTATTCTAGTTTCTATCTTCCCCAACACTTAATGTTTTGTTTTTTCTTTTTCTTTTTCTAATCACAGCCATCCTAAAGGGTACAAAATGGTATCTCATTGACTTGTAATTCCCCAATGATTAGTCCTGTTGAGCATGTGTTTATGTGTTAACTATTACCTATTATGTGTTAACTATTTTTATGCCTTCTTTGGAGAAGCGTGTATTCAGGTAGATATTTTTTGTGTTAACTGTCCTTTTACAGCTCTTGAGTCTGACACGGCTCATCATGTGGTCTGAGAAGGTCGGAGGTGCTGCTGCCTTTGGGCTGAGGGTCTTTCACTCCCAGTTGGGCTTTTGTTGGGTCCTCCATTTGCTTACTTGTGGTCTGTCCATTGTTGAGAGTGGGGCATAAACGTTTTCAGCTGTTGTTGTCTGTTTCTCTCTTTAGTTCTTTGTTTTTGCTTCACGTATTTTGATAAATTGTTACTAGATACACAAACGTTTGTAATTGTTGTATCTTCTTGATGTACTGAATCTTTATTTATTTATTTATTTTGAGACAGAGTCTCACTATGTCGCCCTTGGTAGTGTGCTTTGGCATCACAGACCACAGCAACCTCAAACTCTTGGGCTTAAGCCAGTGGTTCTCAATCTTCCTAATGCCGTGGCTCTTTAATACAGTTATTGTGGATTGCGACCCACAGGTTGAGAACCGCTGGCTCAAGTGATTCTCTTGCCCCAGCCTCCCGAATAGCTAGGACTATAGGTGCCCACCACAACACCTGGCTCTGAATCTTTTTTAATATATAATGTCCTTCTTTGTCTCTTGTAAACTTGTTTGATTTAAAGTCTATTTTGTCTAACAATTGGTATAGCCACCTCTGTGCTCTTTTGTCCACTGTTTGCATGGAGTATCTTCTTCCATCCTTTCTTTCTTTTTTGAGACAGAGTCTCACTCTGCTGCCCAGCATCAGCCTAGCTTACAGCAGCCTCAAACTCCTGGGCTCAAGTGATCTTCCTTGAGAACCCAAGTAAGCCTCCCAAGTAGCTGGGACTGCAGGTGCTCTCCACAGTGCTCAATTCATTTTTGCTCCAGCAGCCTGAGTGCAAGCATCCTTCCACCTTAGCCTCACAGAACTGGGATGTGTGAATCACCACCCGAGACCTTCCATTCTTTTATTAATGAACTTGCACAGGGGATTTCCCAAGAGCTCAGTTGCTCACTGTACAGAAAGCCAGTATCTGAGAGAAGAAGGATTGTCCAGAAAGAAAGGGAATTTATTGCAGAGGATGTCAAGCAGGAGGTGGGAGGACTGCCTCAAATCTGCCTCCCCAAGTAACAGGGTCAGGGGTTTTTCTGGAAGTGAAATGAATCATGCATGAAGTGAGTGAGCATCATGACATCATGACGTGTTTGGGGTGGAGTGCAGGGCACACAAGGCAGTGAGAAATCATACTGGCACATGTATCACATGATCCAAACATGGCAGGCAAGCCCTCTGGGGCAGAGATCTCAGTGGTATGACATCATACTGGCGTGTGCAAAGGTGGATGTGGGGAGTGGGCTGCCTCAGCTTGTCCTTTGGCATAATCTGTGGTGGAGTGCCACTCGCCTGCTCTGAAAAAGCGTGCGTTATAAGTAGTTACTGCCTGGATTCCAGCAAGGGAGTTTTACTCTTTCTGAAAAACAACTGGAAAGGTCTCTGAGGCTCTGTCCCCCGCCTGCTTGTGGTCCTTGCAGGTCTGTCAGGCGCTCTCCTTTTCTTCAGTTTTTCTTCTTTCTGTTCCTCACATGCAGCTGTTTTGTTGTTCTGTCTTTAAGTTCACTTACTCTTCTGGTTGGTCAAATCTGCCTTTGAGTTCTTATAGTGATTTTGTTATTTCAGTTTTATAATTTTCAGGTCCAGAACATGTTTCTCATCTATTTAGGTCTTCTTGTCTCTTTTTTTTCTTTTTTGAGGCAGAGTCTCACTATGTCACCCTGGGTAGAGTGCTGTGGTGTTACAGCTCACAGCAACATCCAACTCTTGGGCTTCAGCGATTCTCTTGCCTCAGCCTCCCAAGTAGCTGAGACTATAGGCGCTTGCCACAAGGCCCGGCTATTTTTTGTTGCAGTTGTCCCGTTGTTTAGCTGGCCCAGGCTGGGTTTGAACCTGCCACCCTTGGTGTATGTGATTGGCACCGTAACCACTGTGCTATGGGCGCCGAGCCAGGTCTTCCGCCTCTTTATTGATCTTTCCATTTTGTTCACACGTTGTTTTCTTAACTTTCTTCCCATCTTCCTTTTGTTTTTGAGTGTCTTTGACGCAGTTGTTACAAAGTCTTTGTGTGGTAGGTCTGCCATCAGGTCTTTTTCAGGGATAGTTTCTGTTGATTTTTTTTTCCTTTGAATGGACCATACTTTCCTGTTTCTTTGTATGCCTTGTAATTTCATTTTATTGAAAACTTGACATTTAAAACTAATAATGTGGGCCGGGTTTGGTGGTTCATGACTGTAATCCTAGCACTTGGGGAGGCCGAGGCAGGTGGATTGAGCTCAGGAGATTAAGACCAACCTGAGCAAGAGCAAGACCCCATCTCGAAAAATAGCTGGGCATTGTGGCAGGCACCTATAGTCCCAGCTACTCAGAAGGGGGAGGCAAGAGAATCGCTTGAACCCAAGAGTTTGAGGTTGCTGTGAGCTGTGATGCCACAGCACTCTATGGAGATTGTCTCAAATAAATAAATAAAACAATGTAACTCTTTAAATCAGATTCTTTGCTTTCCCCAAGGTCTGCTCTTCTGTTATTATTTTTGTTGATTGTTGTATCTGATTGTAGTAGACTGTCTCTGGTGCCAAAGGTCAGCCTGAGGTGTAAACTTAAGGTCTTCTCAGGTGTGTTCTGAGCCTGCGCCTTTTCCTGGACATGCGTGGTCACTTTCCAATTTTCCCTCCCTATACAGTTGCTTTCAGGAGCCTCTCCTGAGCCCTGTCCTGCGAGGCTGCCTCTGTTCTTTCTTGATGCACTTCTCAGCACTCCTGGAAGAGAGTCTGAATATTGACGGCGATTGGAAGAAACTCTTCCAAAAAAACAACTTGCAGACTTCCCTGTGTCCTTTTCTCAGATATCAGTATGTCATGGGAGGGATCTATATGAAGCAGGTTGAATCAAATGGAAAACACTCATTATAGACATATATCCCACCTGCTTAACTTTTTGGCATTGGCAGAGGGGAAATGATCCAACAATGTTGTCTTTCTTCCCCAGCTTGCTTAGGGAGATTTTGCCACTCTTCTTTACTGTCAAAACAGGACAGTGGAAGCCATTAGAGCACCGTAGTAGCGGTACCAGGCACACACACACGGAGAAGCAGCACACAGAAGGTTTAGTACTTTTACTAGGGGCATATACATAATGCCTGTTCACTTTTTGGTCACTATGTATTAAAAACTGGTTTTGGTAAAGCATCAGTTTTTTCTTTCAGGTCCGATGTCTAAAAGACTACGGAGAATTTGAAGTTGATGATGGCACTTCTATCCTGTTAAAAAAAAATAGCCAGGTATTTGTCTTCAGATACTTTAAATCTTGTAAGAGTGTTGAGTGGCAGAAATATTGGGGGAAGGCACGGTGGCTCACACCCTCACACCTGTAATCCCAGAACTCTGGATGGCTGACATGGGATCTCTTCACGTCAGGAGTTTGAGACAAGCCTGAACACAAGTGAGACTTTGTTTCTACTAAAAGTATTAAAATTTAGCCACATGTGGTGGCTCATGCTTGTACTCTCAGCTATTTGAAGGCTAAGGAAGAAGGTCACTTGAGCCCAGGTTTATGAGGTTGCAGTGAGCTATGATCATGCCACTATACTGTAGCCTGAGCAATAGAGTAAGACTGTCAAAAAAGAAAAAAAAAATTGGGATTAATAGCAAAACAAATAAGACCTTGTGATGTTCATTTATATCTTAGGCATTATGTTTAGTAATATACCTATTCTGTACTTATCTCTAAATATTAAGACTTGAAGCAATGTTGTCTGTAATAAGAAAAGTTTAGGCTTGGTGCCTGTGGCTCAATGGGCTAAGGCGCCAGCCACGTACACCTGAGCTGGCGGGTTCAAATCCAGCCCGGGCCCGCCAAACAACAATGATGGCTGCAACCAAAAAATGGCCGGGCGTTGTTGCGGACACCTGTAGTCCCAGCTACTTGGGAGGCAGAGGCA
>CAUYRH010165084.1:0-12452 GCA_963574655.1 Perodicticus potto | reverse complement strand
GGCGAACCTTACTAAATGCAGAATACAAATGTCTTCATATAATAACTGAGAAAATGCCAGGAAGGCTATGTTAATCAGTTTGATAAAAATAGTTAAGATTGTATATGAAACCAGCACATTGTACCCCTTGATTGCACTATTGTATACAGCTATGATTTAATAATAAAGACAATAAAATTAAAAAAAATTTAAATAAAATAAAGTAAAAAATACCAATCTAGATAGATATTTAGTTGGGGTCCCTTTATGTACACAGATATGTGACAGATAATAAAGAGGTAAAAAATGAGCAAAAATATATAGATAAAAGGCAAAATAAATTTTGTTTCTAAAAAAAAAAGAGTAAAAGAAAGAATACACTTACCGTGTTTTGAACTTCTTTTGAAAATAATTTAATTCAGGATCTTTCAAAAGTTTCATGGCACTCCTAAGATCCAGTTGAAAATCACTATCTTAGGAATGTCTTCTAGGTGGTCTAATGGCTTCGTCTTAGCTTTGTAGAGCACAGTTTATTGACACTAAGGTATGTATGACAAGAAACATCAACCTCCTTCCCTTGAGAGTAGAAACATTTACTACTTTCTCATGGTGTTTAATTCTCCTTTTGGCTAAAGTAAACTTTATTTCAGAAATCCCTATAATCAGACAAATAAGTATTCTTCTTCCCGTTTTATAGATTAAGAATCTGTATGTCAGATAAGTTATTCCCTAGTAAGTGATGTTATTTTGGACTGGGGACATTCCACTGAAAGGCTTAAACTGGTCTTGATGGAAGGGTAGGATGAGGCTTGGTGCTAGGACACTAGCCTGAGTGGTTCAGGGCCATATAGGCTGCTTTTTTGGGGGGTGGGGGGAGGTGGGTAGGAATGAGAAAGAATTTTTGTAGCACTGTGGGAGGTGGCATCTGGGTGGTTGTTTATTTTACCAATTTATCATTTGACCAGGACAAGCCCTATTTGAATAATCCTTTTTTCTTGTTCAAAGGGGAATATTAAGCCTGTTAACTTATTTGCTCACGGCTATGAAGTACACCTCAGTTTGTCCAAAACTCTAAGCCAGGCCAAGCCCATGATCTACAAGGGAATGTAACCAAATAATTATTGTCTGAGAAGCCTACAAGTAGAATAGAGAAATTGTAATACTTGAGTGATCAAATTTCACTTCACTTTTTCTGCTGGTTGATTTTTCTGCTCCAATATGGAAAAAGTCGAGGCCAACCCAAGAAATTGTATTGTCCAGGGGACAAGGCTGCCTTTCCTCTTAGCTCTAAGCCCTAGTCCCTGCCTGACTACCTAAACAAGCAGGTGGTAAGGAAATACTGCCCAAGAGGCTCAGCGCCTATAGCTCAGCAGCTGGGGTGCCAGCCACATGCACCAGAGCTGGCGGGTTCCAATCCAGTCCCGGCCTGCCAAACAACAATGACAACTGCACCCCCCAAAATAGCCAGGCATTGTGGTGGTGCCTGTGGTCCCAGCTACTTGGGAGACTGAGGCCAGAGAATCGCTTGAGCCCAAGAGTTTGAGGTTGTTGTGAGCTGTGATGCCACAGCACTCTACCGAGGGTGACATAGTAAGACTCCGTCTCAAGGAAAAAAAGAAATACTGTCCAAGAGGGGTCTATGAATGAGTAATAAGGGCCGTAATAAGGGCCACAGGATATCTTTTGGCCTAAATCCTCAGGTTTCCATTCAAAGATGTTTACGAAGAGGTCCTCATGGCATGAGTAACTGCCTAGCATACATGTATAACACTAGTGCAAAGAACAGATTACATTAATTGTATACATAATACGGCTTTTTATTCCTTAAAAAGAGATTAGAAGTAGACTAGTACAATTTCAGGGTATGAGAGAATGGGTGGAATTTTTCTATTCCTTTGTCCTTAATTGTACTTTCCAAGTTTTTATAATATATGTTAAGAGTTTTCAACTTATTCTTTTGTGACCTCCCAGGGGCATTTGCCACTATGGACCACCCTTTCTTGAAATCTCTTCTCTGGGCTTCTATGACATCCCATTCTCTTGACTTTTTATCTTTCCAGAAGCTTTCCAAAGTTCTCCCTAGAGTTCTCTTTCTTTGGGACCACAGGCACCACCACAATGCCTGGCTACTTTTTTGGGTGCAGTTGTCATTGTTGTTTGGCAGGCCGGGACTGGATTGGAACCCGCCAGCTCTGGTGCATGTGGCTGGCACCCCCAGCTGCTGAGTTACAGGCACTTCAAATGTTGGTTTGCCCCAGGGTTCTATCTATGGCATTGTCTGTCACTTGTACTCCCTCTGGGCATTTTTACCCAGAGGCTGCTATTTCTTTAAGTCTTGCCCAGGTCTGGCTGCTGAGCTACAGAGGTGTATGTTCGACGCCCTTTGAACATCTCCACTGGGATTTCCCAGTGCTGTCGAACTCGGGATGTCCAGAACTGTGTGCATCATCTTGCCCACACAGGTGCTGGCCGTTTTCTGTGCCCCCTTGCTCAGCGAAAGGCTTTGCCATGCACCCAGTCACTCATGCTGGATATTTAGGAGTCATTCTTTACTCTTCTCTCCCTCATATCCACCCAATCACAAGGTCCTATCAATTCTGCCTCTTTTCTGTCTCCAGAATGTGGTGTCCATTTCCCCCCACCTTCAAGAGAGTACATGTAATGGTCAAAAGCACAGTGGGTGAATTCTGGCTCTGTCCTTACTGCTGTGTGGCCTCAGGAAAATTGCTTAGCTTCTCTGTGCTTCACATGTCAGAATGTACTAGTGCCTTCCTCAGGGGTCTGCTGTGAGGGCAAATGATCCATACATGCAGAGTGCCACAACTGTGCTCATCTATGCAGGTAGAAGTGTTGGGCAGGTTTTACTCTTTTGGGTTGTTTTATTTCCCCTTGAGCCAGTTCTGGTCTCCTTGCATCTAGTCTTACCCTCGTCTAACCCCCAGCCAGCAAGCAGGCCAAGAGTTCTGAAGCTTGTTCCTCTCCTGCTAACTGCACTCAGGAGTTGCAGCACTTACTAAGGTCTTTCATAGACTGGCCACCCATTCAATCCTTCGCAGTTGTCCCAACTTAAAATCTGCAGTCTACTGTGCTCGGTCCTGTTCGAAACCCCCATCTCTCCTTTCATCTCAAAGCTTTCTACATGCTGTCCCTTTGACTAGCAAATGCTTCCCCCTGGTGAATGCTTTAAGTCTCAGTTCAGGTCCTTCTCCCCAGAAGACCTCCAGACTTCCACTCTCACTTCACTCCCTGCCCCTTTCCTCATTCTTCCAAACAAGTCTACAAAGCTCGTGTAAGGATCGCAGATTCCTTGTTTGTGCAGGGGAATACAATTTCCTCATCCCTGGTCTCATCAGACGGGGTGAGAGGGAACAGGCACATCTCGAGGGAAAGCTACTTCACGGATGATTTTGACCTTTCTACTCTTTCTTTGGTCTTTTTTCTTCTTCTATAGAAATTCTCAACCAGGCCATGTTATTTCTTTGCAGGTAACTGGACACTCCTGTAGATCCACTCTCGAATGGGAGTCTTTTGGGGGTTCCCTTCCAGACAGATGCTGCAGCCCAGCACATACCTTAGTCTTGTCCTGGTGCAGGGGATCCACTCACTAGCTGGCTTGGTGGCTCCATTGGGGGATGTCTCTTCCCTCCGTCAGTTTCCTGAGACCCAACTCGGCTTGGCGTGGGGGCTGGCCTAGCCTAGAGGGGCAGATCTCCTCACCTGCGGCAGGTTCCCCTCCCCACGCCTAAGTTAGAGATTGCATGTTTTAGAACAGTTGATAGAGGCTGGGCAGGGGGAAGCTAAACTAGGGAAGCTCACGGCTGTAACGGGACCTACCCGCTCTCGTCTGGACACTCCAGAAACACTTGCCTTGGAGTTGGAGTTCAGTCCCTGACGGGGGCATTGGGCAGAGCTGAGGTTGTCACTGTTAGGCAGGGCACTAACAACATCTCTGCTTGTCCTAAAGGCATCACTCCCAGTTAGGGTGGGCACTTTCATCATAGCCATTGCAGAAAATAGGACCCAAGCATGCATCTGCTGGCACACAAAGCAGGCAAGGGCATCTCCTGGCCTGGGCCACTCCTCCTGAGGCTTGGCCAACACCCGTGAAAGTTGGGACCTGCCACCGGCAAGCCCCACAGACAGGTCTTGAAAATGTGGCCAAGATTGGGGAAGCAGCCAGAATCAGGGCCCGGTTTCGCTCTCTGTCCATCTCACTATCATCCTCATCCTCAGTCAAGTAGCTAAGTTAGGTTAAAAATCAAAAACTTAATTGCTTTGCATAATAGCATGTGCATTTATTATGTTGCCATGTGAGGCTTTAGAGTTTGACTTTTAAAGTTTCGCTACAAGTTATTTAATTGACCTATCAAAAAACTGTTTAGTTGTTGATAATGTTCCTGGACATGCCATTTCTTTTTTGAATGGGAGGCAGGGGGAGGGCAAACACACTTTTACTGTTGACTTTTCCCCTCTAAGCTCAGATCAGCTATTGGCACTAGTTTTTAACCTCTATGAGGTTATTAGAAGGGTTAAGTAAATTAGTCATTTATAGGCCCTTAGAACAGGCCCGGATATGGCAAGCACTGTGCAAATATTCACAAATAACAAAAGGGAATGCTGCTTGTTTTTTTCAGGTTCGCTTCCAGACCTTGCCCAGATGTATGCAATTTACATATTCATAATTATAGTGGGTATACAATTTTCTAATCAGTGCCTTTTTCTCTATGCAATCTGTACTTTCTAATTACTATCTAAGTACTATTACTACGCTCCCCTATGAGTCTAATAGCTCGCACAATGCTCATTTTAAGTTGCCTAATATTTCATAATAAGCACTTACTTTATTAACCTCCTCTGATTATCGGTATTTTGTTTACCTTCAGTGTCTCACCATTTCTATAGAAAGGCTGCGTCTTTGTATAGGAGAGACAGGGGACAGGGGAGTGAGAAGTCGCAGGAATGGGTAGAGGGAATCAAAAAGGTGGAAAGGGGTTTCAATGGTGAAAGTGGAAGAAGTCCTTGCAATGCCCGCAGTCTGGTTCTGCAAAAACAGAAAAAATAGGTGCTCCATAAAGAGTAACAGAGGTTGACAGGGCTCAAAAGGGCCTGAGAGGTCAAAGTCACCTGACTCGGAACTGGAAGATCTCTGCCTGCTGGCACCCAGACGCTCAGCTATGTGGCACTTAGCGTCTCTGCATCTTGGTAGCAGAGTCTCCACCTTCGCCACAGGATTATGGGGACTGAGTGAGCAGGACAGTTGGGAAAGAGCAAGGTGATGAACACGGGCACAGGTCATTTTCATCTAGCACACAGACAAGCATAAGGTTTAGTTAACAGCATCAGTTCTTCCTTAGTGGCTCATTTTATAATCAATGACACCTTCAATATGAAGGAATGAAGAAATGCAATGATTAAGAAGAGATACGTGTGATCCTTTTGCAGTTCATAAGCATGATGCATCTCACAATGCATTTCACGTGCATGTGCCTCCCACAAGTCTTGTTATGATGTCAGCACATTATCCACCTGACATGAAAAAAAAAGACATGTGGCTGGGTGTGGTGACTCATAGCTATAATCCCAGCACTTTGGGAAGCTGACATGGGAGGCTGGCTTGAGGCCAGGAGTTTGAGATCAGCCTGGGTAACACAGGGAGATCCAGTTTGTAGCAATAATTAAAAAAAAAAAAATTACCTGGGCCCAGTGGTGCATACCTGTAGTCCTAGGTACTAAGGAGGCTGAGACAGGAGGATCACTTGAGCCCAGGAGTTTGAGGCTGCAGTGAGCTGTGATCATGCCACTGCACTCCATCCAGGATGACACAGCAAGATTTTGCAAACTATTTACAAAATATTCTCTACATGTTGGTCACTTCTTTGTAAACATTTGTAATGAATATTTTGTAAATAGAGGTACATTTAGCTACAATTTCCCATTTTCCCTATGTTTGGTGACTTTAGGGGCGGCCTTTGGGACATCCTCATTACTTCAGGCTTTGCGTAAGTTTCCCCTTTGTCTTGACTGATTCCCTTTTGTTGGACTTTCTTGCCTGGCTTGTATGAGTAGGAGGAAAACAATGGCTCACCAGAGTGACCAGAACACTTGGGGTTGAGACTTCTTTGTTTATTTTGCATAGATACAAATCTTGTTTTTAAACTTCAGATTAATATAAGGGCACACATGATTAAGTTACATTGTTTGCATTTGTTAAGTCCAAGTAGTAGTTGAGCCTTTCGCCCAGGAGCTGTGCCATATACCCCTACATTGTACCCATTAGGTGAGAACTTACCAAACCCTCTCCCGTCTCCCCCCTTCATGAATTTCGTTGTGTTTTTCTCTTTGTGGATGTGTAGTTGTTCACCTGCTAGTTTCACGATAGTATTGAGTATGTTGGATGCTTGCTTTTCCATTCTTGTGATACTTTACTTAGGAAGATGTTCTCCAAATCCTTCCAAGTAAATACAAAAGAGGTGAAGTTTCCATCTTTTTTATGGCTCAATAGGATTCCATGGTATACATATGCCACAGTTTATTTATCCATTCGTGGGTTGACGGGCACTTTCTACATTTGGCAATTATGAAGTGAACTGTGATAAACGACCTAGTGTAAATGTCTTTATTAGGTAAAATGATTTTTTTTCCTTCTGGATAGATACCTAGTAATGGAATTGCAGGATTGAATGAAAGGTCTACTTTTAGCTCTTTGAGGATTCTCCTTACTTGTTTGCAAATGGGCTGTATTAGTTTGCAGACACACCAACAGTGTATAAGTGTTCCCTTCTCTTTCTGTCCATAACAGCACCTGCAGCTTTGGGATTTTGTGATGTGGGCTATTCTCACTGGAGTTGGGGGTGATGTCATAAGGAGGTTTTGATTTGCATTTCTCAAATGCTAGGGATGAGGAGCATTTTTTTTTTTTTGCCATTCGTCTGTCTTCCTGGGAGAAGGTTCTATTCATGTCTTTTGCTAACACTAAGTCTCCACAAAACAAGACAAAAAGAACTCTGCCATACTTAACAGTTCTCTCATTCTCTAAATGGCTTGAATTCCCCACAGGCTGGCTGACTGGATAAAAAGACACAAGCCACGCATATACTGTATCCAGGAAACACAGCGAGTCTTCAAAGGCAAAACAAGTCTCAGCGTGGAGGGTTGGAAAACAATATTTCAGGCTAATGGAAATCACAAAAAAGTAGGAATTGCAACCCTATGTGCAGATACATTGGGATTTAAAGCAGCAAAAGTAAAGAAAGCGATGGATACTATATATTGATTCAGGGAACAATACAAGATGGAGACATTTCAATCCTAAATACCTATGCCTCGAACTTAAATGCTCCCATATATAAAAAACGAACCCTAACTGGTCTGTAAAACATGATATCCTGCAACATCATAATTTGGGGGGACTTCAACACCCCTCTGTGGAACTGGACAGGTCCTCCAAACAGAAAGTAAATGAAGAAATGATGGACTTAAACACACCTCTAGAACCAATGGGCTTAACAGACACACATGGAACATTTCCCTCCAATAATACTGAGTCTATGCTCTTCTTGTCAGCTCATAGATCCTTCTCCAAAATTGATCATATCCCAGGACACAAATCAAATCTCAACAAATTTAAAAGAATAGAAATTATAGGCTTAGCGCCTGTAGCTCAGTGGTTAGGGCACCGGCCAGGTACACCAGGGCTGGTGGGTTTGAGCCCAACCTGGGCCTGCTAAACAACAGTGACAACTGCAACAAAAACATAGCCAGGACTTGTGGAGGGCGCCTGTAGTCCCAGCTACTTGGGAGGCTGAGGCAAGGGAAGTCCTTAAGCCCAAGAGTTTGAGGTTGCTGTGAGCTGTGACATCATATCATTCTATTGAGGGCATCATAGTGAGACTCTGTCTCAAATTAAAAAAAAAAAAAAATATATATATATATAAAAATATAGAAATTATAACTTATATTGTTTCAGATCATAATAATATAAAAGTAGAACTCAACTCTAACAAAAACTTTCATCCCTACACAAAGTCATGGAAATTAAACAACCTTATGCTAAATGACAATGGGGTCAAGGAGGAGATAAAGAAGGAAATCATTAGATTCCTTAAACCAAATAACAATAAAGCTGCAAGCTATCAAAACCTATGGTATGCTGCAAAAGCAGTTCTAAGAGGAAAATTTATTGCATTAAATGTCTACATTCAAAAACCAGAAAGAGCAAAAATCAACAATCTAATTAATCATCTCAAGGATGATGAGAAAAGGAAGAGCAATTCAATCCCAAACCTAGAAGAAGAAAAGAAATTACCAAAATTAGATTAGAAATAAATAGAGTAAAATCAAATAAACAAAGACTATTTGGAAGATTAATGAAACAAAAAGTTGGTTCTTTGGGCTCAGCACCCGTAGCACAGTGGTTACGGCATTGGCCACCTACACTGAAGCTAGTGGATTCGAACCCAGCCCAGGCCAGCTAAGCAATAATGACAACTGCAACAGTAAAATATCTGGGCGTTGTGGTGGTGCCTGTAGTCCCAGCTACTTGGGAAGCTGAGGCAAGAGAATCGCTTAAGCTCAAGAGTTTGAGGTTGCTGTGAGCTATGACACCATAGCACTCTACTGAGGGCAACAAAGTGAGACTCTGTCTCAAGAAAAAAGAAAGAAAAAGAAATGAGAAGGAGAAATAACAACAGATACCACAGAGAGACAAAAGATTATCACTGGTTAGTACAAAAAACTCAATGCCCAGAAATTTGAATATGTGGAGCAAATGGGACAATACCTGGAATCACACTACCTCCCTAGACTTAGCAGAAAGAATTAGAACTTGTGTACAAATCTTTATGGAGACTGGCTTTGGAACATTGTATGAACTTTCCCTGAAATGTGCTAAGTGAGCTTAAAGGGCCAGCTCTTGATACCGTTTTGCTCCTGTGAAGAAAAGTTCCGTCTTTCTTTCATGTTAATGTATATTTATTGCCACTTTGCTCATTTTACATGCAGCACTTGAGGAAAGGTGATGTGTCCAGACTGAGTCACCTGAGATCGTCATCAGAATTTTATTTTCTCTCAGCTGTCCTCCCTGTGACCTATACTCTTCCCCTCTGCCAGCTTCCTCCAACTATATCAGAACATCTCTTTTGTTTTCTTTTTTAGTTGAATATTCTTGTTTTTAAGAAATTTATGGGCACGTTCATACTCCCTGGAAAACTTTCAGCCTTTGAATAACTACCTCAGTAAGAGCATAAGAAGAGGAATCCTCAGTAAAGGCAGAGGGATTGTCCTGCTTAACTGGGCTTTTCTGATGTCCTTTAGGTTAAGCAGAAAACCTTTTAAAAATACTCAGGTGAAGTGGGAGGATTACTTGAGGCTAGGAGTGTGAGATGAGCCTGGGCAATGTAAAGAGATCCTAGCTCTATAAAAAATTAAAATATAGCCAGGGATGGTGGCCCACACCTGTAGCCCCAGCTACTTGGGAGGCTGAGGCAGGAGAATTGCTTGAGCCCAAAAGCTTGAGGCTGCTGTGAGCTGTGACAATGTCACTGAACTGAATGCTGACCACTTCTGGATTAGCTGATTTTTTTTTTTTTTGTAGAGACAGAGTCTCACTTTATCGCCCTTGGTAGAGTGCTGTGGAGGTTCTCACAGCAACCTCAGCTCCTGGATCTAGTCAATTCTCTTGCCTCAGCCTCCCGAGTAGCTGAGACTACAGGCACCTGCCACAACGCCCGGCTATTTTTGGTTGCAGTTTGGCTGAGGCTGGGTTCGAACCTGCCACCCTCAGTATATGGGGCCCGGCACTCTACTCACTGAGTCACAGGTGCCGCCCTGGATTAGCTGATTTTTTTTTAAAAATTGTTTTTTGTAGAGATGGAGTTTTGCTGGTCTTGAACTCTTGACCTAAAGTAATCCTCTTACCTCACCCTCCAAAAATGCTATAATTATAGATATGAGCCACTGTGCCTGATTAATTAAAAAAAAATACTGAGTGTGGTAGCTTGTGTCTGTAGTCCCAGCTACAAGGGAGAGTGAAGTGGGAAGATCCTTTGAGCTGGGGAATTCAAGCTATTGCACCACTGCACTCCAGCCTGGGAAAAGAAAAAGGGAAAAAGAAAAACTATTTAAAAGACAGAAAGAACAAAGAAAAAAGTTGGCCAACAAATCCTCTAAGTATCATACAGGGTGCTTTTTAACAAGCCTACCCAAGGATTATTTAATCATTTAGGGCAGAGCTTCTCAACCTCAATCACGTCAGTGACATTTGGGGCTGGAAATTGCCTTGTTGTGGAGCGGTCCTGTTCATGGTAGGATGTTTTGCAGCATCCATGGCCTCCACCTGCTAGATGTTACAGGTACCCACTCCCACCCCAAGATGTGACCAGACAAATGTCTCCAATGTCCTATGGAGGCAAAACCAGCCCCCTTGAGAACTGTTGATCAGAAGAATGCACCTTTGTATGACTTTGCTATTTGCTGTTACAAAATGACTCAAAGTCAGTAAAATTACATGTTAACGTAAAGATCTTGTTGGTACAGATGCAAACAATTTCTTCCCAAATGAAGAAAAGATACCCAAATGTTATGATTTGATATCACCTACAAGGCATTAACCACTTTTGTATCTAAGCTAGGAACTTTATTCTACCATTCCTTTATAAGTATCTAAGTATCTTGTTTCTCAAGATGCTCTTTGAACCACCTTTTCTTTCATTAATTAGTGAGTTGAGTACATTTTTGACGTTTTCCATGTATATGGGTAGAGAGTCAAGTTTTTCACTTTTCTGAAAGTTATCTTTAGCACAACCAGAGGTCACTGCTGGAAAAACTTTGGGTCAGATGGCTTCTCGCTTTCAGGTTTGGCTTCCACATCTTCTCAAGTCGCTCCCTGTGTTGGTGTTAAATTCTTCCTGTCACTCACAGCCCTCTCGCCTCTTCTCCCCAGTGTCACTGATCTGGTTGGGTCCTAATCATTTCCATACCGACTACTGCAGTATCTCCCCCGCTGATCTTGTCACTTGCAGTCTTTTGATCCATCCTTCCATCCCCAGTGAGCTCTGCTATCAAGTAAGGATTCTTGAATCATGGCTCTGACGTGTTGCTTCCAGGACCAAGGTGCTAGGCAGCAGGTTGGTAGAATTTCTGAATGAAAGAGCTGGTCTTTCAGATTTAATCTACACACTGAGGAAACTAAGACCCAGAAAAGCCAAGTAGCTGATTAAAGTCACACAGGGAGGGAGGGGAATGTTTTTTTAAAGAGGTGGAAGCCAATAAAACAGCAGATTGAATGTACCCTAGACATTTCCTGAAAATTGACTGTGTACATAAGCCTTGGATATTATCATGTTGCCCCATTCATTTCCTTTGCAAAGTACAGGGTAGGAAATGTTTCCATTAACCGATGTGGAGAATGGAGTGTCAACTAATTCAGGCTTTTCTGGCTTCAATCAGCACCTTCTAGATAAGCCAATGATTTCGAAAAACCACACATTGCCTAATCTATTTTCCTTTGACATTAGCAGCCTGCCTGCTTTAACCTCAGAAAGTTCTGGATTTCCTATTGTATCACTCGTTTGATTGCATAGTTGGCTTTTCCTGATAACTTCCATCAGTAACTCTTTGCTTTTCACTGCATGCCTCTGCTTTCTCCAGCTCTTGTACTTTCATCTTCCTTCACGAACAATACCTTCTCACTTCTCCTGTTTGTGGTTTTCCCAAGAACTGACAAATGAGTTAGTCCCTTAATTAAAACATTTTTCTCCAACTAGTTGGATCACGTAGGCGTTAGAAGCTGTTTATTTTTGCACAATTGCACAGACCACAGTAAGTATTGAATCTGGCTTGCCTGAGAACAAGAACTTAATAGGAGCTCAGAAGTGTATGTTATTTAAATAGCACCCAAGGTATGTGAACTCTGCCATTCAAAAGTGTGGCCAAAATTAGATGTTTCCTGATGGAGATAATAAAATCTTACGTATTATGCCAATTAAGATTGGCTTGTTTGCTTTCTTTTTTAGTGAATTATATTATTTTTCCCGCAAAAATCAGTAGCAATGTGTAGTTTTGTAGCATCAATGACTGGTGCTTACATAGCCAAAATCAAATGTATTTTTGCTCAGTGACACCTCAGTGAGTTCTGTTTCCTTAGCTTTCTGTCCCCCTCTCTTTTATCCACCAGTATTTAGCATTTTCTGGAAGTGCTGAGCTAAAAGTCAAAAGCATTATTTCAAAGCACAGCTATTTGGTTTTTGCATAATCATTGCCTTTCCTACTTCAATCTATACATCAAAATATATTCTAGGTGGATCCAAAGTTTATTTATTTATTTATTTATTTACTTTATTAAAATACTGAGTTTATTTCACACGTATATTCTTGTCTCCCCACCATTTCCATGTCTGACCACCACTACTACTATGCCCTATCATAACATTCCATACATACTTAAAACCAAGTGAAGGGCGGAGTTCCATCTTTAA
>CAUYRH010165083.1:0-16643 GCA_963574655.1 Perodicticus potto | reverse complement strand
CCAGCCACTTGGGAGGCAGAGGCAGGAGACTCGCTTGAGCCTAGGAATTGGAGGTTGCTGTGAGCTGTGATGCCACAGCACTCTATCCAGGGTGACAGCTTGAGGCTCTGTCTCAAAAATAAATAAATAAATAAATAAATAAATAAATAAATAAATAAATAAAATAAATGCCCATCAACCCATGAATGGATTGACAAACTGTGGTATTATGCATACTATGGAATACCTTTCAGCCATAAAAGATGGAGACTTTATATCTTTTTATCAACCTGGAGTTGAAACACATTCTTCCCAACTGGGAGCAGAGTGACTATGATATAACACCAAGGATACTCCACATTTGAAGTGTGTGCACTTGCGCCCAACTTTTAACCACTCTATATCTGTTTCTTCCTCTGTAAAATACTGAAAAGTGTTCTGCCTGATGGGATTGTTGTGATGATTAAATAAGATGAAACATGTGCAAAGCATTTACAAATTTAAAGTAAAGATAGAGAAGCAAATATCCAATATGAAGCCAGTAGATGAACAAATACAAGCCCATGGACTTGTGGGGGAAAACCTCAGTTCAATTCAAGCTGCAGAGAGGGGTGAGGAGGAAGAGAAGAGAGAGAAGCAGGGAAGGGGATGGGTGTGCTCCCACCTAATGGGCTCAATGTAAGGGTATGCGGCACACCTTCAGGGTGCAAGACACAACTGCAACAGGGACCTTACCTAACAAATAACAAACGTTGTAACCTAATCGTTTGTGGAAAAAAAATTATTGATCTGAAAACAAATCTGAAAAATAAAAAAGGTAATCATTAGGGAAGACCTTATCAAAAAAGACAGTTGAACAAAGGTTGAAAGTACGTTTCAGAGGAGGCTTTGTGCATATATAGTGCCAGAGAGGGGTAGCAAGTGTGCATTCCCTGAGGAAGAAGCAGCCAGGAATCAATGTGTATATATGGAACCCAAGAAAGGGAAAATATTTGAATTAGATTTCAAAGAAATAATAATAACCAGTAATCTAAAGCCATGTAGAATGTTGAGAAGAATTTTGCTTTTCCATTAAGAGGGATGGGAACCACTGGAGAACTGGGAGCAGAGTGAATATGATCTAACAGGAAGGATACCCCACATTTGAAGTGTGTGAACTTGTGCCCAACTTTTAACCACTCTATATCTGTTTCTTCATCTGTAAAATGCTGAAAAGTGTTCTGCCTGACGGGATTGTTGTGATGATTAAATAAGATGAAACATATGCAAAGCATTTAGCAACTACTTGATATGGAGTCTCTATCTTACACTCTGCCTGTGTGGCCCCTTCCACTCGGTTCTAGGAGAGGGACTCTGGAATTAGCCCTACAGATTGTGGGAAGAAAAGGGTGACAGTTGCTATAAAGCCTTGGTTAACAGACATAATACCTGGGATTTAAAATCTTTTTTTAATTGGTGTTTTACGACGTGGCTAGAATAGCCTGCAGGGCCTCCATCTTTAAAACTCTCCCGATGGGGGCGGTGCCTGTGGCTCAGTGGGTGGGGCGCCGGCCCCATATACCGAGGGTGGTGAGTTCAAACCCGGCCCTGGCCAAACTGCAACAAACAAATAGCCGGGCGTTGTGGCGGGCGTCCGTAGTCCCAACTGCTCAGGAGGCCGAGGCAGGAGAATCGCCTAAGCCCAGGAGTTGGAGGTTGCTGTGAGCTGTGACACCAATAAAGTGAGACTCTGTTTCTACAAAAAACAAACTAAAAAACCTCTCCCAATGGATTTTTCTATGTATTTTTATCATGGCACACTCTGGATATGATTTAAGACTGAATTTTAGGATATGATTTAAGGCAATTGAACATGCACCATATCCAGACTCTTACATTTAAGATATGATGTAAGGCAATTGAACATGTTCAATGGCCCAATTCTTTAATGTCTTAACTCCAGAACGTTTGCTGATTAATCTGTTTCCTATCTAATGTTTGAACGAGTTTCCTCAAGTCTAAACTATCAAAGGCTCTTCTATTTTAAAAGTTTGTCTTCTGTTTGTGCTTTCAGGGGCAATGGGTACATCGAAGGTCTCTGCTTAACAACTTCAAAATACCCAGAAAAATGACAAAATATCACAGACGCCCCCCCAAAAAGATTTGCGAGGAAAGGGGTGATCGCGTTTGTTGGGCCTGGGGCTAAATTCGGAGCCCAGGCGTGGAGGCCGGTAATGACCGGGCGGCGCTCAGAAAGCCCCGGGGTGGGGAATGGTCCACCGGGTCTCTCCCGAAGTCACCACGTCGCCTCCCGTTTGGCGAGTGCATGTTTATTTACATGCAGTAAGTGATAGTAAATGAACATGCACAAGTGTAGGCCGGCCCCCAGGGGCGGGGGATTTCTGCAGCTTCTCGGTGCAGACCGGACCGCGGTGCGAAGGCGTCAGCCCAGTCCCCGGCCGTCCGGTCCCGCTCTGGGGCCCACACTGCGGCTGCGGGAGCGGCCCTGCGGCGAGAGCCGGGGGGCGGGCCGCCGCGTGGGCCCCGCAGTCCCTCCTCCCCGCCGAGGCGCCGCCCAGACCCGCTCCTCCGCCGCGCAGCCCGGCCTGCGCCCTCCTCCTGGCGGCGGCGCTCGCAGCCTCTCCGCCTTCCCTCTTCCCACACCGCCCCCAGCCGCTCCCTCTGGTAAGCCCGTCCGAGGGGGAATCGAGCGCGGAGCGCATCGATAGCTCTGCCCTCTGCGGCCGCCCGCCCCGAACTCATCGGTGTGCTCGGAGCTCGATTTTCCTAGGCGGCGGCCGCGGCGGCGGAGGCAGCAGCGGCGGCTGTGGTGGCGGCGGCGGTGGCGGCGGTGGCGGCTGCTCGGCCAGTACTCCCGGCCCCCGCCATTTCGGACTGGGAGCGAGCGCGGCGCAGGCTCTGAAGGCGGCGGCGGGGGCCAGAGACTCGGCGGCTCCCAGGTGCGGGAGAGAGGTACGGAACGGACCACCCCTCCCTGGGCCCCTGCCCGGGTCCCGACCCTCCTCGCGGGCGCCGGGCGGGGCCGACGGCGAGTGAATGAATTAGGGGTCTCGGGAGGGGTGGGAAGGGGGCGCGAGCAGGGGGCCCCGGAGGGCGGGCGGGGTCGGGGGGGTCCTCTACGGGAGGCGCGGGGACGCGGCGACGCGGGTGGTGAGGAATGGGCGGTGCGGGGCTGAAGAGGGTGAGGCTGGAGGCGGCTGCCGCTGGTGCTGCTTCCTGGACGGGGAACCCCTTCCTTCCTCCTCCCCGAGGGCCACGGCTGGAGGCGGCAGGGGAGAGACTCGCGGCCGGGCCGGCTGCTCCTCGGGGCGGTCGGGTGCGGTGGAGGCTACTCCCGCTGCGCTCCGGCCTCCCCTCCCCCTCTCCCGGCTCCCGCACCCCTTCCTCCCTTCCCAGCACTCGGCTGCCTCGGTTCTGCCTTCTCTGCTGCAAGCATCTCTAGGACGGAGGTCTAAACTTCTCCCTCGAGCGCTGGCTGCACGGATAGTGGTCCTTTTTAGTGTGTAGGGGATGTGTGGGTAAGAAGGGAGGTCACGTTTTGGAACAGCATGGGAGAGTACTTAGAGACCACTGTTGGAGGTATTGTGTTTGGGAAAAAATGCATCTGCCTCTGAGTTCCTGACTGCTCCCCTCCCCCATGTATGGGCAATGACATTGCTGTGGCCACAAAGGAGGAGGTGAGGTAGAGATGGTGGTGGAAGAACAGGTGGCCAACACCCTACACGTAAAGCCTGTGACCTACAGTGAAAAGGAAAAAGTTAATCCCACAAGGTCTGTTTTTGCTTGGTCAAGTTAAAACACACGAAGAAAACCCACAGAGCAAAAACAAGGCTTTTTCTTTGCTAGTTGAGTGTAGACAGCAGTAGCTAAAATAGTACTTGAAATTTAATTTGCCTGTTTTTGTCCTTTCCTCCCATCTCCACTGGATTGCCCTTTTCCTTACAGATTTGTTCCCCACCTCAGGAGTTAGTACAATACAGCACTCACATGATTTTTTAAACTGACTAACAAGAAGAATTAATTGTAGCAGTCCTCCAGCTAACTGCCTGAAATACTCTTAGGCATGTGCATATTCTAGCTGAAGTCCTAAGCTAGCCTTCTTAAATCAAAAGGCAGGGTCAAAAACAGAAAGGTATTTTCTAATTGTTAAACAATATGTATGTATGTATGTATGTATGTATATTTCCAGTAGGAAATCATTTAAAAGGAAATTAAACAGGGAAAAGATATGTTTGTAATCATCAGCTAGGAAATATCCGTATAACTGGTGTCACTCTAAAGTGACTAACATCCAAAATGCTGACTTCTACATGTGATAGACTGTAGACATCAAATATGATTGATACGAACACTATTTACTTTGAGACTGCGGACATCCACAACCGTGCTTCCTTAGCTTGTAGATGGTAAAGTTAGCCTTATCACAAATAAAAATGAAATTTTTTTTTTTTTTTTTTTTTGTTAAGAAAATTGTTGAGTTTTAGTCCCAGTTCCACTCCTTGCAAGCTTTTGCAACTTTGGGTGAGAGGGCCTTTTCTGGCCTGTGATCTTCATTCAGTAAGACTCCTTTGGAACCCAGGAAGACTCCTTTGGAACTTACTCTCCGGTGGATTTAAATATCGAATGGTTTTAAAAATTCAATTCAAGGTGTTCTTTTTTTTTCAATTCAAGGTGTTCTTTTTTTTTTCGGAAGCAACCACTGTGTAAATAAATAGGCCAGAAGGTGTGTATCTCTGAATTTAGACATACATATACAACTAAACTCTAATACAGTATTTGTCCACATTATCTCTTAGGTTGGCACACTTTTTGGTCTTAATAAGGACCCCCTTCACATTCTTAAAAATTACTGAGGATCTTAAAAATCTTTCATTTCTGTGGGATCTAACAGTATTTACCATATAAAATGAGAAATTTAAAAAAAATTATTCATTTAAAAATAGAAATAAACACATTGGTAACAGGAATAACATTTTATGAAAGGGCGGCGCCTGTGGCTCATCGCCCCATATACCGAAGGTGGTGGGTTCAAACCCAGCCTCTGCCGAACTGCAAAACAGAAAAATAGCCGGGCGTTGTGACGGGCGCCTGTAGTCCCAGCTACTTGGGAGGCTGAGGCAAGAGAATCGCCTAAGCCCCAGGAGTTGGAGGTTGCTGTGAGCTGTGTGATGTGCCACGGCACTCTACCGAGGGCGATAAAGTGAGACTCTTGTTTCTACAGAAAAAAAAAATTGATGAAAAATAATAGTTTTCCAAAATATAGCCAAAAATTAGTGAGAAGAGTGGTATTTTTTCACACTTTAGCAAATCTCTTTAATTGTTCAGCTTAATAGAAGACGTATGAAATCTCATATCTGCAGCTGCATTCAATCTGTTGTGATCACACATCTGGAAAATTCTCCCGTATACTTGTGAAAGAATGAGAGTCGAAAGGGTAAAGAACACCTTACTACTATTATGAAAATCATTTTGACCACTTGGGCTGCCCCTCCACCATAGAAGTCTTATGAACCTGAGGGGTTCCCAGGCTGCATTTTGAGAACTGTGCTCTTGGGCTCTCCAAACTTTTGCAGGGTGAGGTGGGCAGGGAGGTAGAGGATACATTTTGGAATGATTCACATCTATCCCATTTTCTGTGACCTACATTTGGAATAAAGCCTGGAGGCAGATAGTTGGTAGTGGTTGTCACCTTGGCCCTCAATGAGTGGTGCATAAGGATAGGTGGAACAGGAGGGCAGCGAGCTAGAGTAGAACAGTCTGTGATACAACAGTTTTCTAGCTTGTGTTCTTTGTGTGAGGATTCAGGAATAAGGTTAGAATGTTACCATTTGAGAAACTAAATTATTATCATTTTTAATTTTGGTCTTCAGTAAATATGCTGCGTATACATGTATTGCGTTTTATACAATATATGCACATTCATTACTGCCATTTCTTCTGCATTGCACTATTTGTAATATATTACCTGAGGGAAAAGAGATGAAATTAAATATATTCATTTTATTTTAAAAAGTTTGAAACAGCTGACCAAAATTTATCAGATTTTATTTTTTATCTTGTGCTTGTTAATCGTATAAGTTATCAATATTCATTGCACCTGTTCGGAGATGATGTATGGAAAGAAAAGAATAAAAGTTACTTGGATTACTGAATCACGTTCACTTATATCTTTCCAATGTTTGAGGTTGTTTTGTTTTTTTGAGACATGGTCTTGCTCTGTTGCCTGGGCTAGAGTGCAGTGGTGTCATTCTCGCTTGCTGCAATCCCAAGCTCCTAGGCTCAAACAATTCTTCTGCCTCAACCTCCCAAGTAGCTGGGTCTGTAGGTGCACATCACTATGCCTGGCTAATTTTTTTTAATTTTTTGTAGAGATGTGTTATCACAATGTTGCTCAGGCTGGTCTTGAACTCCTGTCCTCCAAGAATACTCCCACCATGGCCTTCCAAGGTGATGGGATTACAGGCATGAGCCACACCCAGCCTTTTAGAAGTTTTTTCTTACTAAAAACAGTGTTCATCTCTGTTGTATTTAATTATATTTTTCTTGTACGAAAGTGCACTAATATAGGATTATATACTGTGATTGATCGAATCAATCTGAAGAGTTAATCCAGAGTTCTCAAAGGTCTCTTAGTTTTTACTTCTGTTTTTCCCAGAGACGTTTTACAGATTAAAATGTAATTGCATATTATGCTTATCTGCTTCTGGTCTAAATTTTTATTTCCGTAACAATAGTCCAGCCTTATTTGACACTGAACCCTTCACCCAGCACCTGATGAGTATTGCTCCTTATGCAGAAGAACTCTATGATAAGGTTTTTATAAAGATTTCTATGGCTATTGGCTCCAACAAAGACACTCTTAGCGTATCTACTTGTAACTGTTAGAGGCCAGAGTTGACTAGGAATATTGAACTGATAGGAATGAGAGAGCTGTCACCAAGTTTTGTGTGGGTGTGTCTACAGGGTATAGAGAACTGTTGGAGATACTTCTACTGAGTGAAGTCATGATGTGATCAATCCTTGGAGAGCTGTCAGCTGCTACAGAATAGCAGCAGTCTGGCTGTTCAGATAGAACAACCTGAACACAAGATAAAAGATGTGTTTATGTAGTCGGTGTGGCATTTTTCTTCAGTGTTGATGAGACAGTTTGTAAATGAAGTATGTTTTATTACAATACACGTCTGCAGTCGCCTGAAGTTTTTATCATAGAATTTTATAAGATATTTTGCAGTAATTTTTCACATAAAGTTGAGTTTGTGTTAAAAGGTATTTGTAAGAGTTTTGATAATTAATTGCATGTATAATGCATATTCTAATTTACTCAATGTTTTAATTATTTTATTATAAGGCCTGCTGAAAATGACTGAATATAAACTTGTGGTAGTTGGAGCTGGTGGCGTAGGCAAGAGTGCCTTGACGATACAGCTAATTCAGAATCACTTTGTGGATGAATATGATCCAACAATAGAGGTAAATACTGTTGCATGCTATGCATATTATTTGTGCAGGACCATCCTTTGGTAAAATCAAGGTTTTTCTGATGATTTTTGTGAGTACTTATTACAAGGTAATTATACTGAAAGTTATCTGAAATGTATATGGGTTTCAAGGCTTTTACTGAAGTTATATGTGATCATAAATAGGGAAGCCTTAGCTTGAGAGAATATCAAGGTCAATGGTGTTAATTCACACTGTATCAGTATATGCGAATTTGGTTTGAAGTGTATTTCAGAGTTTTGTGTCAGAGGGTAGAAAAGTGAATTTGCATCTTATGTATACCTAAAAGTCACTTTTTAATGTAACTTATTTTTATGGGTTTCCTGGCATTTTGATATTAGATTGAATTACACTGGTGAGATGTCCTGGATGTTAGGGTTTTTTTTAACTTAATAAGTATTATTTTCCTATTTTCCCCCTCAACATTAAAGTAGTAGAGAACCTGTAGCTTCCTGATGCATTTTCAAAAGCTCATTCTTTGCCTAAGATGTGATGTATAAAGGTACCACTACCAGTCCTTACCTTTTCATTCCTTTTTAAATTTACTCCAGGAAATATTAGGACTTTTTTATTATAATTTGATCAATTAGCTCTTTTTTATTATAATTTGATTAATTAGCTCTTGAGAATTATTTTCAGACTCATTTTCGTTTTATGAAAACATAACCAAAGTCCAAGAGCAAAGTGAAAGGTAAAGACCTAGAACAGACCTTAAGAGGTCAGGTAGTAGTATTTCCTACTGCCTTCTGGCAGCACTAGACTCAGATTATCCCAAGCAGATACGGATTTATTTAATCCCAAAGACCTGCTGCAGGATGGGATATTCCATAACTGTCCTCGTCAACCCATTTTTAGAACATAATTATTAGCGTATTTCATGCATAGTCTGAATCTTCATGTTAAATTTAACATCAGTGGTGATGGAAATAGTATATCACCTTATCTTTGAAATAGCCTTGTTTTGTTAGATTATTTCTTAGGCTTATATACCCCACATTAATTCTCAATTTAATGTACCAATGTTTAAAAATCAATTCTGAAAATTTTTCCGAAAGTTTTTTCAAGTCCCGAGTTGTGGAATCTAAAGCAGGTCTAAATGCTCTATTAAGGTAGTGTGCTCTGTAATGTCTTAGAGGAAACACACTGCTCTGAGGTGGATTCTGAGGGCATTGGTGTCATTGGAAGGAAGTTTAATGCGATTTGGAACCTTGGGGATTGATTAGATAACTGTTGAGAAGGAAATGTCAAATATTTTTGTTCCTACAAAATGTAGAAATGATGCTTGTTTACATAGATTTGATTTAAACATGGAAGCAACTTTTATTTGGCTTCCAAGTTTAAGAATTTGCTTTAGTAAAAAAGAACAGATTAATTGGACTGCCTATTATGATTATCTGTATGTATTTACTTTTGGCAAGTCACTTCAATACTGTGTTATAGTTCTGTTTTGTTCTTTGAGGAGGATTGAGTGGTTCACCCTTCTTAATCTATATTCCAAACTCAGGGTTACTTGGTGTACTCTACCATTTAAGTCAGATGTACAAAGAAATTTTAATAGCATTTAGGATAAGCACGAAAGTTTCTCTGGGATTTTGGAAGACAATTTTAGCAGAAAAGCCCTCCATCTTCCTTGAAAACCTGAGAAATTCTATTATACTTTGTTTCCTATCAGAGGTCAGGAATGCATATAGCATGACATCATGAATATGATAAAATAGATTAGGAAATACTTAGCTCAAAATTGTTAAAATGCAGAATGAACCTTGTGAAAAAATAAAGCTAGTAGTTAATTCTTTATTTGGGAGGAAGGTTGGAAAAGTTTATAAACTTAAAAAAGTTATGAACCATAACTCTGATGATGATTTCTGCTAAACCAGAAGACTTGACTTTAGGAAGCATTGATTACCTGTGAACTTTGCAACTGACACATTCTGTCACATAGTTTAGCTACCTGGGAAAAGGTATTAGATCATCTCTTATCTCCTATGTTAAACGAGGAGAACTGGCACATTAAGTTCTTGGTGTAGTTCATCTATAAGAAAAGCAAGAGAACTTAGTATACTGTTTAACTTAATAGTTGATTGAATAAAAATGCTGACTCCATGTTATGAAAAATTAAGGAGGGTGGGAGATTTCATTGCTTCTATTAGGTTTTGTTTGGTGAACAATGTAGGTCAGAAAGAAAATTAGAGAGGACATAGACTTTGCACATTTGGAATTCTCATTAGTTTTCCTACTTTTTTTTTTTTTTTTGAGACAGTCTCTCACTATGTCACCCTTGGTAGAGTGCTGTGGCGTCACAGCTCACGGCAACCTCAAACTCCTGGACTTAAGCAATTCTCTTGCCTCAGCCTCCCAAGTACCTGGGACTACAGGTGCCCACCATAGTACCTGGCTATATTTTGTTGCAGTTTTCATTGTTGTTTAGCTGGCCCCGGCCAGACTAGAACCTGCCAGCCTTGGTTATGTGGCTGGCACCGTAAACACTGTGCTATGGGTGCTGAACCAGTTTTCCTACTTTTTTTAATGGAAAGAATTTAAAGTTTTTTTAGTCCAGTATACTATATTTTTTAGTGGTTTAGAATTTGCAAATATTTACACTAGGAGATAAAGAGGGTAGTCTTTTTTTTTTTTTTTTTAATTTTATAGATAATAGTCTCTAAGAGATTTTCCTAAGGATACTTAGTTAGAAAGTGGTAGGATTTGAACTTAAATTTTCTGAGACCAAGTTAAATGAGATTTCTATTGTATCTTTAAAAAGTTATACAACAGTACAATATAATGGTCTTTCAAGCTAAGAAGATACTTATTAGTGGACACTAATTCAGATTTATCAATGTGCCAAAATTTGAAATTAGATTGCTATCTAATGGCAACTTAATGGCAGAGCTATGATAGAGTTAGGCATATGTTACATAGATGGAGCATGTTTCTGTTTGAGGCTGTACAGGTGACAATCACTTTTACTCTAAAAGATTTTATCTTAGATAAAGTCCACCAAAACAGACCATTGCTGCCTTTGTGGAATTTAGGTTATTAATCTTTCTAGTAGGGCAAGGTTATTAAAAACTGAAGCCCCAAATATGATACTTGGCTAGAAATATATGCTTTTATAGTTTGGAGATCACTTGTTATCAGAACATTTCCCCTGAAATTTCTTTTCCAAGCTAAAATATGGTGGAGAATCTTTTCTTAAGAAATATATATTTGTAGTTATAAATATAGAGATCAGAACAATCAGTAAATATATATTGAGTATCTACAGTATATAATATCTAGTAAAAATAAATATAGCAAGAAGTGTTTTCCACAAGCTCTAATTCTTTGACATCTGCATGCTTTTGTCGTGACACTTTTCTTACTTTAGTTCAAACGTTATGCCCTTCTTTGATGGAGTAGTTTCCTACTCAGGAAGAGTAGATTAATAATTAGATTGATTTATTTCATCTTCTGTGCTCTGGCCTATATTTATTTACAAAGGTTTATTAGTTTCTCCATTTCCTATATTTTCATGTGCTAATTATAAAATTTATTTTACTTACATAATGCAGTATGTAGATTATAGAGAGAAATTTTATAGTATTAAATCATAGTTGGTGTAAGAAAAGCCATATGTAATGTTTTAAGCTGTTTTCTGATTTTATATAAATTTATATAAATTTTATATAAATATATATTATTGGTTATCAGTGAGGAGTGATAACTACTCCAGCGTTCTATTAAAACATTCTGGTTTTGAAATAGGATATGCACTGCAATTTCGTTAATGCATTTCTCTTTAAGAGTGTGGCTAGCTCTTCCCCTTTTGTGAGTGCCCTCTACTGGTCAATTTATTTGTCGTTATAAATAATGAAATCCTAAATTTGGATGTTTTTCCTATGTAAACTGTGCTTATAATCAATTTATAAATAACCCAATTTATTTCAAAGTCTTTTTTACTGTTTTTTTTTAAAGTTTGAAATATCAGTTTTACTCTGCTAATGTTGGTACAGAGATTACTGTGTAGATAGGCCTAAGTAAGTAAGTAAATGAGTATATTTAAGAGAGGAAATAAAGCATTGTAAGAGAAAATAGTGTTCACTGTTAAAACTTAATGAGTTTACTTTGACTGAGAGACTAAAAAGTAGCAGTATGGTGCTCTGAATTTCTTTGCATGAACTTAGGGGCCACTTCACAGAGACCGAAAGTGTGGTAGTATGTTACTGGGGGTGTTAGGAAGGGTATATTGAAAAGTGGCAAATGGTGTAAGTTCACATTTTGTAGATTTTTTTTTTTTGAGACAAAGCCTCAAGCTGTCACCCTGGACAGAGTGCCGTGGCATCACAGCTCATAGCAACTTCTAATTCCTGGGCTCAAGCGAGTCTCCTGCCTCCGCCTCCCAAGTAGCTGGGACTACAGGCACCTGCCACAACTCCCGGCCATTTTTTGGTTGCAGCCGTCATTGTTGTTTGGCAGGCATGGGATGGATTCGAACCTGCCAACTCAGGTGTACATGGCTGGTGCCTTAGCCTGCTGAGCCACAGGCGCCGAGCCCACATTTTGTAGATTTTTTTATAGGACTGTTGAAGAGTTGTGGAGCACCTGATTTTTAGAATAAACTAACGCAAAACTTAGGCACTGTATTTAGGTCAATTTAAGAATAAGTATTTAGACCTGAATGTTAAAACTTATTGGACATGTTTTCTTTTCCCTTGGGTTTTTATAAATACAAAGCTTTAAAAACATACAAATGGAAGTGAGTAATGGAAACACTGAGAGGAAAAATGTTTTTATGATTTGTCATCTTCTATAAGGTTCTGGTTTTTTTCTTTTTTTTTGAAACAGAGCCTCAAGCTGTCACCCTGGATAGAGTCCTGTGGCGTCACAGCTCACAGCAACCTCCAATTCCTGGGCTCAAGTGAGTCTCTTGCTTCCGCCTCCCAAGTAGCTGGGACTACAGGCGCCCGCCACATTGCCCGGCCATTTTTTGGTTGCAGCTGTCGTTGTTTGGCAGGCCCGGGCTGGATTTGAACCCGCCAGCTCAGGTGTACGTGGCTGGCGCCTTAGCCCATTGAGCCACAGGCGCTGAGGTCAAGGTTCTGGTTTTAACAATACAACTGATTCCTTCATGTCCCAAATTATACTTAGTGCCCACTTGGTACCATGCAGTCTTTCTAGTGGCTGGAGCTACACTGAGGAGCAAAACAAGACAGACCAGTCACTGCCTTTGTGGAGCTTATTAGTCTTACTTAGGTATACAGTTGTCGCTTGGTTTCCATAGGAAATTGGTTCTAGGACCTCCTGCAGGTACCAGAATCTGCAAATATGCAAGCTCTTATTATAAAATGGTATATTTGTGTATGAGCTTTGCATCTCTTCCCATATACTTTAAAGTTTAACTATCAACCTAATACAGTGCCTACACCTCATTTCATTTTCATGGATTCAATGAAGTACTTACATGCTGCACATTTGAGTTTTGCTTTTGAAACCTTATGGAATTTTTTTCTCCCAGATATCTTCTGTCCACATTTGGTTGAATCTACAGATGCAGAACCCACGGATATGAAGGGCTGACTGTGTTTTGAAGTAGTGTTTCTAGTCAGTGATGCTAATTATATGTGACTTAATATAGAAGCTTTATACTTTAGGAGAGCATTACATTTCTTGTATCTCTTTATTATCTCATAATCCTTAGCTTACTGGAGCAGTTATAGCATTGTGATCTTAACATAATAAAATTAGTACAGTTAGATAGGATTAAGGAGGGTCATAGCAACTACTTTAGATACTTTTTCCAACAATTTATTTTGAAAAGTAGTAAAAAATAGTACAATGTCTGTTTGTCCCTAAACTAGATTCAGTAATTAAGGTTTTGCCATATTTGCTTTCTCTACCTCCTTATTTGTATGTGTATATGATTATATGTATAGATACACATAAACATATCCATGAATGCATATTCTTTATCTTTGCTGAACATTGAGAATGATTTGCACATACTATGACCCTTCACTTTTAAACTTCTACCTTTTTTTTTTTTTGGAGACAGAGTCTCAAGCTGTCGCCTTTGGTAGCGTGCCATGGCGTCATAGCTCACAGCAACCTCAAACTCTTTGGGCCAGTGGTTCTCAACCTGTGGGTTGCGACCTGTTTGTTAGGATGAAAGTACATCTTGCATATCAGATATTTACATTACAATTCATAACAGTAGCAAAATTACAGTTATGAAGTAGCATCGAAAATAATTTTATGGTTGGGTGTCGCCACAACATGAGGAACTGTATTTAAAGGGTTGCGGCATAAGGGGGCATTAGGAAGGTTGAGAACAACTGGCTTAAGCGATTCTCTTGCCTCAGCCTCCCAAGTAGCTGGGACTAGAGGCCCCCGCTACAACGCCCAGCTATTTTTTTGTAGCTGTTGCCATTATTGTTTTAGCTGGCGCAGGCCAGGTTCGAACCCGCCAGCCTTGGTGTATGTGGCCTGCACCCTATCCGCTAAGCTACAGGCACTGCCTTAAATTTCTACCTTCTAAGACTGACGTCTGCAAATTCTGGCCTGCCGGCTCGTTTATTAATACCAAATACTGCCTGCTGTTTCTGTATTAAGTTTCATTAGAGCACAGCCATGTTTGTGTGTTTACAAATTATCTGTGGGTACTTTCACTCTTCAATGGCAGAGCTAAGCAGTTACAACCCAAAAGACCAAAATCCTAAAATATTTATTACCATTTGGCTCATTACAGAAAAAGTTTGCCAATCTTATGTTGCAACAAGAATACTTCCTCATTTAGCTATAACGCAATGACGAAATTTAGGAAATTCAATATTGATAGTATATAGTTCATATTCATATTTTATCATTCGAGAATATCCTTTTAACAGTTATTTTGTGTATGTGATCCAGGGTGAAAAATTAGTTGTCATGTCTCTAAGTCTCTTTAATGTAGTTTCTCAATTTTCCTTCATCTTGTATAACAGTGGCACTTTTTGAGACAGGGTCTTACTCTGTTTCCTGAGCTAGAATGCAATAACATCATCACAACTCACCACAACCTCGGACTCCTAGATTGGAGCAGCCCTCCTGCCTTGGCATCCTGGACAATGTCACTTTCTAAACAATTCAGGCCAATTGTTTTATAAAATCTGCTTTATGTTTTTCTGATTGTTTCCTTATGATAAGATTCAGGTTAAACAGGGCAGGAATGCTACATAAGTGATGCTATATCTTCCCCATTGCATCACAACAGGAGGTACATAATGAGGCTGGCTTGTCCCATTTTTCATATAGCTAGTGGAATCCCTTGAAACTGGCTTCTCTGTCCTTTTGACATTAATTAAGGCCTCATTAATTTAAGGCCTCTATGTGTTCTGGGTTTACCTTGTTTTCCCTGTTCCTATACTGGATTCAGCCTTTGGTTCAAGGAGTCCTAGTTCCTTTTAATGGGGAATGGTGTTTAGAAATCAATATCTGGATGTTGGATGTGTTTATTATAAGTGGAGTATCCCAGCTTCTAGACGCTTTTTTTTTTGTGTGTGTGACAGAGTCTCATTCTGGTGCCCTGACTAGAGTGCCATGGCATTAAGCTCACAGCAACCTCAAATTCTTGGGCTCAGATGATCCTTTAGCCTCAATTTCTCTATTTTTAGTAGAGATGGGATGTTCTCTGGCTTGGTCTAGTCTTGAACTCCTGCGCTCAAGTGATATACCTGCTTTGAATTCCCAGAGTGTTAGAATTACAGGCATAAGCCACTGCACCTGGCCTGCTTCTAGACCAGGGGTCCTCAAACTATGGCCCACGGGCCACATGCAGCCAACGGAGGACATTTAATCGACCTGCCCGGTGTTTTTGCCGTTGCTGCCTGTCCTGCTTAGCAGCCGACTGGTCCCAGGCTGCAGTGCGCATGTGTGGAATGTGTGCCGCACTCTTTGACTCCCCTCCTTCTCTCTGTCTCTCGACTCCTCCTCTCAGTCTTAGGTGAGACTGAGACTCGTGATTGGACGAGTCACGAGCTTGCCTGTGCAGAGCCTGCTGCTGCCTGAGGAGCGAGGTAAGAACAAGTTAGGATTTATTGATTTTTGAAGTTAGGAGGTCTGTTTTTTTTTGTTTTTAATTTTGCAGTTAGTTAACCTTTTTTTGTGGTTAAGGGGGACCTTTCTTTCCCTGAAGTTAGGAGGTCTTTTTTTTTTTTTTTTTCATTTTAAATATTGTATTTGTATTTGTTCCCAATTGGTTTTTTTTTTTGCAGTTTTTGGCCTGTGAACCCACCACCTCTGGTATATGGGGCCGGTGCCCTACTCCTGTAGTCCAGCCCTCAAATGGTCTGAGGGACAGTGAACTGGGCCCCTGTTTAAAAAGTTTGAGGACTCCTGTTCTAGACTCTTTTCAATATCTTGAGCTAGAAAACACGTGTTACTCAAGAATATTAAGTTCAGCTGGGTACAGTGACGCATGCCTGTAATCTTACCACTCTCAAAGGTCAAGGCAGGAGTAATGGCTGAGGGCCAGGAGTTCGATACCAGGTAGAACGAGAAAGAGACCCCATCTCTTCAAAAAATAGAAAATTAGGTAGGCATAGTAGAGCATAAGTTCCACCTACTTGGGAGGCTGAGGCAGGAGGGTTGCTTGTGCCCAGGTATTGGAAGTTGCATTGAACTTGGAAGATGCCACTGCACTCAAGCTAGCCAGGGCTACAAATCGGATTCTGTCTGAAAGAGAAAAATCAAGAGTTCATGATTAGAAGAATAGAGACTATTCTTTTTCATCTTTCTGCCTATTTTTTCTTTTCCGGAGTGAGAAAACTGGTTTTACCTTGTATACATTTTGATAGTAAACTATATACAGTTGTGAAATACAGTTGTGAAAGAAAAATGATACTGTCTTTCTTAAATTCCAGTTTTTGTAGTATCATCTAAGTCAGTGATTTTGAACTGGTGAGCTGCAGCACACCTGGAGTGCTGTGAGAGGATTTTAGGTATTCTGTGAAAAGTTTTAAAGATCATTAATTAAATTATTTTCAAAAGACATTCAAAGTACAGTAATTATATTCTTTTTTTAATTCTTCTTTTTTTTTTTATTAACGTATCGTAAGTGTGCCATGGCACTTTAACTGTAGGTTCAAATGTGCCATAAGATAAAAAAAGGTTGGCTCGGCGCCTGTGGCTCAACGGGCTAAAGGCGCCAGCCA
>CAUYRH010165081.1:0-12865 GCA_963574655.1 Perodicticus potto | reverse complement strand
GACGGCTGCAACCAAAACATGGCCGGGCGTTGTGGCGGGTGCCTGTAGTCCCAGCTACTTGGGAGGCGGAGGCAAGAGACTCGCTTGAGCCCAGGAATTGGAGGTTGCTGTGAGCTGTGATGCCACAGCACTCTATCCAGGGTGTCAGCCTGAGGCTCTGTCTCAAAAAAAAAAAAAAAAAAAAAAAAAAGGTTTGCTCTCCCAGGTTAAATAAAAGTCTGCTTGGAGTCTCAGTCCTGATGCTGTATTCTCCAACATAGTTTGCATCCATTTGCTGGCACCAGCTGACAGAGTGGGGGCAGCGTCTTTAACCTGCAAAGTCCCAGCTCATTCCTCATTGCTTCCAGTGAGAGTTTGCTAGCTTAAATCAAGACACTTGAAACAGGGGCCAACTCCTGCCAAGCTAAAGTCCTCCCTCCCTCAAATTCCCATCACAGCCTCTCCTCTGTCACTCATCGGTCATTCAGCTCAGACTATTTTGTCTTTTTGGATATCTTCGCATATTAATAAACTGTTCGTTACTTGGTGGACCATACCGCCAAATAGTAACTAGTAATTTGTGGCAGTTAGTCCTGGATAAATTATGAAGATAATAATAATTACAGAGGCCAAGAGCATTTACAGGGCACTTAATAATTGCTCAACCCTGTGCTAAGTACTGCCTGGGTGGGACACTTGAAAATGTAGAAGGCAGAGTTTGTTCCCTCAGGGCCAGTGTCATCTTGTTGTAGAGACCAGTTCTCCAGAAATAGACAGCAAGTCTATGCTGTGCTGCAGGGCTTTGCCTCTGAGGATGACTGAGCAATAGGATTTAGGATTTACAGCACTTGAGCAAGCAGTTCTGCTTCAATTTGATTGTGTCCCCCAAAAGTTCATGTGTTGGAAAGTTAATCCCCAATGCAACAGTATTAGAAGACGGGGCCTAATAAGAGATAATTAGGTCATGAATGGTCTGCCCTTATGAATCAATTGATATCATTATTACAAGAGAGGGTTAATGATCAGGAGAGTGGGCTTATTTTAAAAGCTCTCTTGCTCTCTCCCGCTCCCTTGCCCTTCTGCCTTGAGATGACACAGCAAAAAGGCCCTCACCAGACGCTGGTGCCATCCCCTCGGACTTCCTAACCTCCAGCAGCTTAAGCAAATTAAATTTCCATTATTTATATATGACTCAGTCTGTGGTTAATACCCAGTATTCTATTGCAGCAACACAAAACAGACCAAGACAAGTCACTCCAACTTCATTTTAAGGCCTGATGCAGATTGGGAATCCACAATAGGAATGAAGATGAAGAAGTCATAATAATAGAGGCTGTATGTAGGAATGGAAATAGGAGTCAAATAAAGTTTACAGAACATGAGGGACACGATGTGAACCTCACGAAGACAGGAAATGTTCTAGGCCAGGTTAGTTTTTGATTGTGTCAATCTACATTGATGAGTTTACAATATACATTGTATAGTATCACAATGTATATACCTTGTATATATACATTGTATAGACAAATACTGCACAGGTTCGGCTAGCATAACAGACCTCTTAAATAAGAGAGAAGGTTATTTTGCCTTCATGTTCACTGTCCAAAAGTGAGCTATCCTGAGTTAGTGCAGTAGATCTACCTTACCTCCTTCTATCCTACTTTGCCATCCTTGGCATGATGAGGCTTCCCTTTTGAAGTCTAAGATGGGTGGTCCACATTCTGTCATGGCCTCTGGATCACAGTCAATGGAAAGAAGAAAAGAAGTGAAGGAGAAAGCATGCTAATGCCTGTTAAAGGCACAATTCAGACGTGAAACCCATCCCTTCTGCGCTTAGTCACATGGCCTTACCTAGCCACAAGTGAGGCTGGAATATATAGTTCTTGGCTGGACTGTTGTTTGCTTAATTAAAGCTAAAGGGGTGCTGTTACTAATAAAAGAAAAGAACATATGAGATAGTATAACTAGCAGTAAGTAAAATAGAAATTAAATAAAGATGGGATAAAGAGAAATACTTTTGCTTTCTTTATGATCAGTTACTGATACAGAAGTGTTAGCAAAATTTTCCAAATTGTTTAATCTGAAAACAGTTCTCTTTTGATCTTCAATTGCATTTTTGCCCCTAGTACCTTTATGTCCATTTTCCTTTTTAAAACATTCCATTGTTTCTTCTATCATTGATAAGAGCTAAAGCACCTAATAGGAACATGACACAGATAAACATTAGTTCATCCAGTTAGCAAATTTTTCTTGAGGGCCTACTATGTGCAAAACACTGTCCTAGCTGCTGGGATACATCAGTGAAGAAACCCAACATTCCTGCCTGGGTAGCTCGTATTCTAGTAGGGAGGTGGGTAATACAGCATACACAAGACACATTAGTTCCCATGGAAACAAAGCTATTTATATCTCCAACAAGATATAGAGGCCCTATAAGGCAGAAATGATATTCCTTGGTCTTAGAGCCTTCCTGCCCCACCCCCAGGCCACGGAACTATACCAGTCCATTGCTTGTTAGGAACCAGTTTCCACAGCAGGAGGTGGATAGTGGACTAGTCAGCCAGCCAAACTTCATCTGTATTTACAGCCATCTCTCATGACTTGCATCACCACCAGAGCTCTGTCTCCTGTCAGATCAAACATAGCATTAGATTCTCACAGAAGCATGAACCCTACTGCAAAATGTGTGCAAGGGATCTAGGTTGTGCAATCCTTATGAGAATCTGATGCCTAATGATCTGAGGGGGCACTGAAGTGATGATGCTGGTGCTGGGAAGCAGCTGCAAACACAGATTGTCATTAGCAGAGAGGTTTGATTGCACAGAGACCATAATAAATCAATTGTTTGCAGACTTGTATCAAAACCATCCTCCCATGCCCTGGTCTGTGGAAAAATTGTCTTCTATAAAACTTGTCTTTGTTGCCAAAAAGGCTGGGGACTCCTGTGATAGCCCTGTAGTATCATTCAGGTGGCACAATCTATTTGTGTGCTCTTTAAACATTTGGCAAAAGATTCCTACCAAGGTAAATAAATGTCCTTCCATAGTCACTTGGATCAAATTTTCTTTGAGAAAAAAATTTGGCAACCTTGATATATTTTTTTTGCAATCAACTGATCAGTGTCTTTAGTTACGACTTTCTTGTGTTATAGAAAATCAACCTGAAGTACCTTAGGCAAAAAAAAAAAAAAAAAAAGTAAAGAAAAGAAAAGGAAAGAAAGTGGAAGTAGTATTTATAATTTTTAAAAAGGATTCTTATGCATGAAGTGAAGAACTGAATGATCTTAGGGAAAAATGACTCCAAACCTCAAATGTAGCCAGCACTTTCTCTGTCTCATCTCTTTTTTTCCTCTGAAGTTTGACTTCCTTTATTTGGTAAGGAACACCACATACCCAAATTTCACACCCTATGCTCTTATGTAAGAGACTATAGGATTCTCTGCCAAGCTGTAGTTTGAAAAATTCCAAGGCAGCACTTCAGTTGGCCTGGCTTGGGTCAAGTGTCTGACTTTGTACTGATAATCTATGACTAAAGAATCAGGGTAACAGCAGAGACATGGCACCCCCTCCCCATACCATGCCTATTTCTTGAATATCTTGAGCTGAGCATGGAAGCAATTTGATGGGCTGTCATCAGATTTGAGAACATTTCATCAGCTGCTTCTCTGAGAAGATGTGCCCAAGATAAACTAAGATAAAAGCAGAATTTTTCTGAAATTTTCTTTGCAGATTATTCTGAAAAAATGTTAAGAACTCTCGGCTGAGTGTGATGGCTCATGTCTGTAATCCTAACACTCTGGGAGTTCGAGGCGGGTGGATTGCTTAAGCTCAAGAGTTTGAGAACAACCTGAGCAAGAATTAGACCCTATCTCAGCCAATGTCTGATCCCAGGTCTTTAATTTTTTTTTGAAAGTATTCTCAAAGCTGTGTTAGGAATATCAGGCCAGTTAAGCATGAAGTCACAATAAGGCATGTGTATTATTCGTTTTGTTTTGCTTTGGAATAGGCCTGAGGAGTCTTTCAAATGCTTATGCCCACAAGCGAATGGGTAGTTCAAAAAGGTCTTTTGCAAAATCCACAGATAATTATTTTGAAAAACAAGTAACTAAGACATTAATGTAAAAAGTATTCTGTAAATACTGAAGCCTTTTATTTTAAAATGTCAAGGTCCCAGAAAAACAGTTCCAAGCTTGTAATCTTTATTTTCCATTTGGTGTTGATGAGCATTATAATTTTTCTCCCTCAGATGAGGATGTTTTGAATCAAATGATACGTCTTCCTTCCTTTGTGACTGTGCCAAGAGTGACAGCACAGAGTCCATTTTCATTATCTTAACATTTTCCCCAAGAATTTGTATAGGTTGGCTAACATTTCTAACACCAGAATAGGGGGTCTGTTTTCTGGGGCTTTGGAATATGGTGATAATATGTGGGCATGCAGACACCTTTCAATTATACTATCATAGAATTGACACATAGTATCCATTGTCCTGCTGGATACAAAAGGCCAAAGTTTGTCTTCTATACTCAAACCAGCTGAAAAGTCAGAGCTCTTTTCATTTGCAATCTGTCTGCTTTCTAAAAGCAAACTGGAATGCCTGTGGTCAAATGCTTCCCTGGGTCAAATCCAGGTTGAATTCTCCTTGAGCTCCAACCAAACCTGCTTCTTTTTATTTTATTTTCTCTTTTTTCTTTGCTTTGCTTTGCTTTTTTCCTTTCTTTTCTTTTTCTTCTCTTCTCTTTCTTTCCTTCTTTATTTTTCTTTCTTTTCTTTTTTTTTTAAACTGTTATTTTTTTGGCACCTGGTCCTGACCTGGCACCGGGACCTTACTGAACCTTCTCCACTGTAGAATTCTGGACAGTCTTGAGGTTCTTCCCCAGGAGTAAATGACACCAGGCATAGAACTAATGGAAAGAACATCAGGAAGGTGTCCTTTCAAAGCCAAGATGTTTTTTTCAAATTCTGGAGTTGTTCAGTGACCCTGGCAGTGCCCGCTGCTCACTCCATCTTCTCTCCCACTCACACTGCCAGGCCAGTGAGGAAAAGGGCTAGAGAACCCCATCAGACGGGGTTCAAGCTAGAACTTGGTCCCCATCAGCCACCTTGTCTATACTCCAGCTCACAAACAGGCTGTTGTCTATTTTTACTTTGACTAGACTCTACTTCCGTTTACCTCAGTCATATCCTTTATAGATTTATTTTTTCCCTTCCCCCTCCTTCCTCTTTCCCACTGTTATTTATAAATGTTGTATACTTGTTGACAGAGAAAAGAATGAACTTTAAAATTAACTGCTGATACAACTGCCAACCGAACAATGTCCAGGTGTCCCCCTTTAAACATGACAGTCCTTTCTATCAGCCTCCTTCCGGTGGTTACCCTCAGATTGAGAAAATCAACAGTGGTGACTCAAACCCAGAATCCAAAAAACTAACACCCACTAATGACTCGCATGCTGGAACTGGGAGATTTTGAGACTTTCCTTTGCTGAAAAATGCATGTGCAAACAGCGTTCCCATCAACAGAGGGGGAGCTGGCCCTTCCTGCACTGGGGCTCTGCTGAGGTGGCTGCGAGTCAGTGATGTGTCACCAATCTGGAGATGGAGTTTACTGGGTTAGTAGATGGAGGCGGCTGGGACTCGAATTTCTTCTTTTCTTTTTTGCAAATGCCTGTTAAAAAAAATCCGATGTTTCCTGTGTGAGTCAGTTTTGAGTCTATCTGCTTCTTTGGTAATGAGGACATTTTAGTCACCCTGCTTGTTTTAATTGTGATTTTAATTACCAAGCAAGTCACTTGAGCAGAGGTGTGGCCTTTTATTTGAATGCGAATTTTCTTTTTCTTTCTTTCTGGTTTTTTTGTTTGTTTTGAGCAGAGTCTCACTCTGTTGCCTAGGCTGGCATGCCATGGCATCATCTGGGCTTATAGTAACCGGAAACTCCTGGGTTCAGGTGATCCTCCTGCCTCAGCCTCCTGAGTAGCTAGGACTATAGGTGCCCACCACAATGCCCAGCTAACTTTTTATGTTTTTCGCAGAGATGGAGGCTTACTCTTGCTCAGGCTGATCTCAAACTCCTAAGCTCAAAGGATCCTCCAGCCTTGGCCTCCCAGAGAGCTGGGATTACAGGTGCAGTGAACCACCTCAGGGCTGAAGGTGAACTCTCTGGCTGTGTGGTCCTTGGTTGGTTATTTAGATCTTCTTTATATTGATAAAATAATGGGGTTTTTTGGGAGGGGGTTGTACTTTTTCTTTTAAAAATTTGAAGGATTTTCCTGAATTTTAAATATAAACTTAGGGCCCTCAATTTATATTTAGGTAAAAATAATGGATGGTGAAGATGGGGAATCTTTTGTGTCAAAGTGCTTTGAAACCCTGAGATGAAAGAGAACCCGTAAAAAGAAATTAACCTCATTTATTTTTTAAGCAGCATTTTGCATGCGTGTGTGGACAAATGTAATTTGAGGCGGCTTAAATTAAGAGGCTCCTCTTCACTCTGCTCATGACTCTCCCTGTCTCCAAGTGAATCGAAAGACCTCTTTCTTCTTTTCACTTCTCTATTTCCCAAGCCAGAGCTTGTCTGGGAGGGAAGGCAGATTCAGACTTGCTAACTCTCCTTTCTCCAGCTCCGACCCTAAGCAGGCATGGTACCCCTCTGTGGCTAGGCTTCCTCCAGATGGGCCCAGTGCCTTTGTGGAGGAAAGCAAAGTTCAGTACAGAAAGGGAAAAATCAAGTATGTTTGGTGGAGACCCGTGTTTGACTTGCTTTCATAACTTCTTAGAACTCTCTTTACATTCCTTGAGTCCACTAATACATACATGTCAAAGCATTCATCAGCACTTTGGGACAAGGCTAATATTTAGCTGAAACATATTGGCATGACAAGGCACATTGCTAAAATATTGAAATACTTCCTATAGTGATTTGTAGCCATCATCCATGCCTCCATACCGCCAAATATTTTTATTTTCGCCCCTGGTTTGTGAGCTAGAATGACTTCATTCTGAGTTTTATACAGTGTTTAATATGTCCTGTATATATTAATATGCATGTTTTACACAGTGTTTTGAAATGCATATACTAATTGGGGAAGGAAAATGGAAAATTCCTGCTGCTTTTTTAGGCTGTCAGGGTGGTGAGAAAACACCTAATTTTCCTACTCTTCTCTTAAAAACAATTGAAAAAAATCATGTATTAGCTGTTTTATACAATCAGGTCCTCAATAGGTTGTTTTGTTCTTTTTTTTTTTTTATTGTTGGGGATTCATTGAGGGTACAAGAAACCAAGTTACACTGATTGCATTTGTTAGGTAAAGTCCCTCTTACAATTGTGTCTTGCCCCACAAAGGTGTGTCACGCACTGAGACCCCATCCCCCACCCCCTACCCCCTTTCCTTTCTCTGCTCTTCCTTCTCCTTGGGTAGAGTGCCTTGGCATCTTAGCTTACAGCAACATCAAACTCCTCTACAGCAGTCCTCTTGCCTGAACCTCCAGAGTAGCTGGGACCACCACAATGCTCACCTAATTTTTCTGTTTTAAGTAGAGACAGGGTCTCATTCTTGCTCAAGCTCCTGAGTTCCAGCAATCCACCCGCCTCAGCCTCTCTAAGTGCTAAGATTACAGGCATGAGCCACTGTGCCACGCTGAGGTTACAATTGTTTTTAAATATAAATACCATTTAGCTTTCAAAGAATTCCACACTGCTTGTGTTTGGGCCTTTTCCAGTTTACAGTCAACATTTTCTCCTGGGCTGAGAGCTGTTTGGAGGCATTTCATTTTGACTTTTTTCCAACCACATCGACAGCAGCCAGAAGGATGAGAGATGAGGGATGTCTCTCCCTGCACGTCCTCAGACTTTCAGATAGTGTGCAGGCCAGGCTACATTGCATCTCCAACATAATCTTTTATTCATTCTGAGCTGAGATACTCAAAAAAATAAATTAAGATCAAACTTTAACTTGCTTTGAAGACAAAGATAGCTTGTTGAGTCGTTGGATGTTGAAGATAATCAAATTTGGGGTCTACTGGTTGATCATATAAATTACCAAATTTTCACCCATTTTAATTGTTAAGGCACCACTTCAGACCAGGTGAGGTGATTCATACTTGTATTCCTAGCACTCTGGGAGGATGAGCGCAGAAGTATGAGATGAGCCTGAGCAAGAGTATGACCCCATCTCTAATAAAAACAGAAAACTTAGCCAAGTGCATTGGCTGGTGGCTAGAATCCCAGCTACTGGGGAGGTTCAGGCAAGAAGATCCCTTGAGCTCCAGACCTTGAGGTCGCCCAGGAGTTTGAGGCTGCAATGAGCTATGATGATATCATTGTACTCTACCTGGGGCAATACAGGGAACTCTGTCTCAAAAACACACAAACAAAAAAACACCACTCCAAAGGGGACATCTTAGCCCTCAAGTCTTGTCTATAAGTCTTCAAAAAATTCTGCTAAGTCTAAAGTTTCCTCTGCTAGTCTACAAGTCTTCAAAAAATTCTGCTAAGTCTAAAGTTTCCTCTGCTAGTCTTTCACAGATGGTCTCATCTGGTGAGCCTGGGTTGCCCAAAGTTCCCCATTTCCTCAGTTTCATGAAACAGACACTTAGCTTTTTGATATTCAGAATCTGGTTGAAGTTGGGAGGTTCAAACTCATGCTGGGTGCACAGGTGAGTCCAGGCAACCACAGAGCCATGCTGGGTGAGGGCCTAGTCTGGGCCCAGGGGCAGACACCAGCAGCTGCACGGTACCAGTGCTGGAGCAGCCACTGAAATGGCATTCTCAACGGCTTTGTTTCACTCCCTTACCAGAGTCACTGATGGAGCTAAGAGTGGCTTAGTGAATGTACTATAATATGCATGTTTTCTAAAAGTAGTTTTGAATCTCATCCATTTTCAGCTATGATATGATAGTTCCTTGAATATTTATAAGGTACCAGGCCAAATTTTGAGACTTGCCAATTTTGTTCTTTGGATAACTTTAACTCATACTGATAAAGGATAAAGGTTTATCAGTCATTATCAATTGCAATTCCATTCTTGTTTGAGAACTAAGTTTAGATGAACTTCTTTTTTTTTTTTTTTAAAGAGTTTGTAAGTGAAGCATTTTACAACTTTATTTTATTTTGCACTTTTTGGCTGGGGCCTGGTTTGAATCCACCAACTCTGGTACATGGGGCCAGCACCCTACTCCTTAAGCCACAGGCACCGCCCTAGATGAACTTCTTAAACAATCTAGATTTGCTCTGCCTTTTGATTTTTTGCATGGAAAACCATTTCAGTTGTTTTTAGGCCTGGCTTCTTCTAGGCTTGGCATATGGGGTTTGATTCCGATCTGTAAATAACTCTAACCAAGTAATGGGCTGCTCCGAGTATCATTTCTAACTAGAGAAAAAGAAATTCCCTCATGCTGCAAATCATAAGTCTTATTCCCAAAAAGTTTCTCAAGTGACAGCAGTTGTGTATTTGTAATTTTTTGGAGAGTTTGGGTGTACCAGAAAGATATCAGTGGGAAAATGAACATTTTAAGGCAAATAATAAACTGATCTTCAGTCTTTTGAGGTTACTTGTCTTTATAAGATATGTGTATGTGTGTGTATCTTGGCTAAGTACTGTCTTCTGGAATTAGGAAAATAATAGTTGTCTATTAAGCTTAATACTGAATAGACGTTCTTCCCTTTGGTCACAAAATTAAATGGCCAACACTGCAGTGCTTGGGACAGTTAAAGCTCACAATTTTCATCTCTCATCTAAGACATTTTTATGAGTAGGCACTGGGCTTCCGAATACATCATACAATTGGACTGAAGCCTGGAAAGTCACTCCGGTGTGTTTGAACAAACTGCAGCCCACGAATACCATATTTTTTATATTGGAACATTCCTTTCCCTTTTTAAAGAGACTCAGCATCTGTCTTCTCCCTTTTTTCACATTCTGGACTAGTTAAAATGTAAATCCAAAAGTCTTTCCAAAAACTTTACTTTTAGCCTTTTACAAGCCAAAAAGCAACAAGTAAAGGGAATAAATGCTGGATCTCCAACTTAAAATGGATTAAAATTTTTTACCTTATAGGGCAGTGCCTGTGGCTCAAAGGGGTAGGGCCCTGGTCCCCTATGCCAGAGGTGGTGGGTTCAAACCTAGCCCCAGCCAAAAAATGCAAAAAAGAAGAAATTTACCTTATAGAATCCACTCTGTCCGTTTGACTCTCTCTCTCACTCATACCACAGAGTTTTGATTCTTCAACATAATCAGCAGAACCTCTCACACTGCAGTTTACTAAGATGAAGTCATGTGAAAGGTAACATAATCATGAGAATGATGTCCTGTCATCTACACCACATTCTGTTTATTATGAGCAAGTCACAGGTTCTGCCCAAGCTCAGAGGAGAGTACTATGCGAGGACGTCATTGGGGTCGACTTAGTGTTGACCACCACATTGTTCTTCTAACTTCCACTCATGTTCTCCCAGTTTGTTCTCCATACAAAGCCCAGAGTGATTCTTCTAAAGTACAAAACTAACACTGTTACCTCCTGTCTCACAACCCTCTAATGCCTTAAAATGAAACCTAAAAAGCATGTAAAAGCGGGTATATGTGGTCACTGGCTTCTCAATTGCAGTCTTCTACTTGATTAGTCCTCCCTAGTCACATGGGAATCCTTGCAGTTCTGCAAACTTGCCAAGCACACCTCTGCCTAAGGGTCTTTTCATTTACTATTTTCTCTGCCTCCAACACTCGGCCCTAGTAGAGATTTATAACTGAACTCTCTTCATTTAGGTGTCTGCTCAAATGTCACTTTCTCAAAGAGCACTTCTCTTAAACCTCCTATCTAAGATAGCCCCTCTAGTACGCTCTATATATTTTTTCCTTGCTTTGTTTTCTTTATAGCCCTTGTCTTTGTATGTGTTTTAGAATACAATCATTCACTTATTTATTAACTGCCTCTTCCACTAGAACTCAAGCTTTATGAGGACCAGGAGCTGGTCTGTCTTTTTCACTGTTGTCCTGTTACTGTATGATTGTCTGGCATATAAGAGAGACCCAGTAACTTGTGTTAATAAATAATGAAAGGATGTAAGACACAAAACTTTTCAAAATATTTTATTGTCACTGATGATCTGTTGAATTTTTCAGGCAAGCAGTGACTAAACCTTAAATCATAGCCTCTTGAAATCTTTCTCATAATGTTTGTTTGTTTTTAGATAGTAAAGAACAATCAATATTTCAATGAGTTGTAAGGTCAGGTGGATATGAGACCAGTCTTGGTAACATATTCAGACTTTGCCTCTATGATAAATTAAAAAAAAATTATTCATCGGTGATGGCATGTGCCCATGGTCCCAGCTACTTGGGAGGCCGAGCCAGGAGGATCACTTGAATCTAGGAGTTGGAGGTTGTACTGAGTTATGATCACACAACTGCATTCTGGCCTAGGTGAGAGAGTGAAACCATGTCTTATTAACATGAGAAAAAAGTCAACTTCAATAGCCTCAGAGTAGCTGGTATTTCTTGGTTTTCAAATAACCAAAATTAGCATTACTCATAGTTGCAAAACCTGATATTAACCTAAAAGAAGGCAGTTATGGAGGAAGAAAAAGAAAAAAGATACAAAGCATACAGAAACAAATAGCAAATGGGATATGTAAATCCAACCTTAATAGTAATTGCATTAAGATGTGTTTTTAAACACTATATTTAATAAGCACAGGCTGGTAGAATGGATTGAAAAATGATCTGATGACATGCTATCTACAACACACTTTATATAGAAAATACAAATACCTTGAAAGTAGGAGAATGAAATAAATATACCATTCAAATGGCAAGCAAAAGAGAGCTAAAGTGGCTATGATAATATCAGATATAATAGTTTTCAAGATAAAAATTTTTACAAGAGATGAAAAAAGAGATTTTATAATGATAAAATTGTCAACACTTCAAGGAAATATAACAATAAACTCATATGCAACTGATGTGAGAGCCCCAAAATTCATGAAGCAAAAAAAAATCAGAATTTAAAGGAAAAATGGAAAATTAATAATTGGAGATGTCCATATCCCATTTTCAATAATGAACAGAACAACTAGACAGAAGGTCACCAAAGAAATAGAAGATGTGAACAACACTATAAACCAACTGAACATTAAAGACATCTCTAGAACAACAAACAAAAACAGAATACATACTCTTCTCAAGTGAAAATGGAATATTCTCCATGACAGTCCACATGTTAGGTAATAAGAAAAGTCTAGGCTCAGCGCCTGTGGCTCAATGGACTAAGGCACCAGCCATGTACACCTGAGCTGGCGGATTCGAATCCAGTCCGGGCCCACCAAACAACAATGACGACTGCAACCCAAAAATGGCCAGGCATTGTGGCAGGTGCCTGTAGTCCCAGCTACTTGGGAGGCAGAGGCAAGAGACTCACTTGAGCCCAGGAATTGGAGGTTGCTGTGAGCTGTGATGCCATAGCACTCTATCCAGGGTGACAGCTTGAGGCTCTATCTCAAAAAAGAAAAAAAAAGAGAAGTCTAAAAAAATTTTAAAGGATTGAGCACTGCCTGTGGTTCAGTGGGTAGGGCACTGGCCCCATATCCTGAGGGTGGCGGGTTTGAACCTGGCCCCGGCCAAACTGCAACAAAAAAATAGCCGGGTGTTGTGGTGGGCGTCTGTGGTCCCAGCTACTCAGGAGGCTGAGGCAATAGAATCACCTAAGCCCAGGAGTTGGAGGTTGCTGTGAACCATATGACACCACGGCACAATACCAGGGCAATAAAGGTCCGAGTCTACAAAAATATATATATATATATTTTTTTTTAAAGGATTTAAATCATACAAAGTATGTTCTCTGACCACAATGAAATAAAATAAAATAAAATAAATAATAGAAAAATTGGGGGAAA
>CAUYRH010165079.1:0-23869 GCA_963574655.1 Perodicticus potto | reverse complement strand
GTGAAAAGTATGCAGGGGCCTTTTACTTGCTCATCAGCTTTCATCAATGTTTATGTACTTACTGTGTGGCCCAAGACAAGTCTTCTTCTTCCAGCAAGAAGCCGAAAAGAATAATAGCTGGACACCCCTGGCAGCAACTTTGAGCCCTCCCTGAGTGCAGAGGCCATGGTGAGCCGGAGGACTGGGTGGGCCCCGAGGAGGTGCTGCCCACGGTGCACTGTCTGTCGAAGCTGCGTGTGGGTTAACATTTTGTAGGAGCCACAGCAGAAAGTAAAAAGAAACAGGTAAAATTTGTTTCATTGATATATTTTACTTAACTTTTTGCACCCACAGTATTGTCTCACCATCTCAGCTTATCAGTTTCAATCCTTATCAATAATTAGTTTAGTGAGCAGTTTGACGTTCTCTGCTCTGGGTGTGCCTTAAGCATCATCGCTGTGGCACAAGCACCTGCTAAGGGCTCCATGGCCACCTGGGGCTGATGAGTCCAGGACCAGAGAGTCCAGGCTGCATGGATTTGGACAGGAGGCTCAGCAGTTGACAGGTTTGCTCACAGCAAGCAGCCTTTCTTACCCCATAAGTCCCGGGTCCCTCTAGGGCCTCTGGTCACAGCTGCAGCCAGGCAGGCAGGTGGGCAGTTCTGCTGCACTAGGTCTGTGGGGCCTGGGCCCTGCATGCAGACTCTTGGGCCGCTCCGTCAGGGACCGCAGGCCCTGCAGGGCTCCTGCAGTCTGGCCTGGCTGGAGGGCCCTTGTCTCTGCTGCAGTCCATAGGCTGCTGGGCCAGCCCAGCTGAGCCGCTGGGAAGAGCAGCAAGGTCACACTGCAAAGGGTGTGGACACTGCAGGGGTGTGAGCTGGACGAGTGTGTGAGCACTGCTCCACTGCAGAGGCAGCAGCACGCCAACCTGGAGAAATGCGGGGTGTGGCCTGGCCGCTCCCAGCTCACACCTGCCTCCCGCACTGCCTTTTCTGAGCGTCTCCACAGAGCCCAGCCCCTGATGAGGCCGCAGGCTGCCCAGCGCCCTCTCCTGGTTCCCGTGGGCATCCTCCTTCCCATAGTGAGGGGAGGGAGCCTGGGGTGAAGGGTCAATGTCTCTGGGCAGCTGTCCTTCTCCCACTGCTGAGCATCCAGCACAGACCGTCCTCACCACACTCCGCAACCAGCCTCCAGTACACACACACTACTCTGAGGCAGAGGGGGGATCCATCGAAGATTCAGAAACACTGGGCCGGGCGTGGTGGGAGGACAAGGTGGGTGACTGGCTAAGCTCACTGGTTTAAGATCAGCCTGAGCAAGAGTGAGACCCCGCCTCTAAAAATGGCCCGGCGTTGTGGCAGGCACCTGTAGTCCCAGCTACTTGGGAGGCGGAGGCAAGAGAATTGCTTGAGCCCAAGAGTTTGAGGTTGCTGTGAGCTGTGACACCACGGCGCTCTGCTGAGCGTGAAAAAGTGAGACTCAGTCTTCAAAAAAAATAAAAATAAAAAAAATGCAGAAACACTTAAAGTTGGATCCTCTGCTGGTGAATGTCACTATGTGTCCCTACCCCGCTGAGCTCCTTCTGCTGCTGTACACTGTCCTGGGGGAGTTCCAGTGACATCTATCAATCAGTCTATGTATCTGTCAATATATCTATCAATCTATTATCCATCCGTCTATCATCTGCTGTCTATCCATCATCCATCCACCTGTACAGGCCTCGACACCCGTGCTGTCCTTCAAGTCGGCTGGCCTGTGGCATTAATGGGCCAGTGCCTCACAAAGTCACCCACACTGTGTGTCTGAAGGAGACACGGGGGGAAGGTGACAGCCTCCCCGCGGATTCCACTTCTGCTCAGGAGCCGCACAGCCAGCGTAGGGCACTTCACCCCTCAAGCCTCAGGGCCTTTGTCTGTGCACCGGGCCTGGTGACAACACGGTCCCCAGGACAGGTGACAGCACACTGAGTCCAAGAGCACAGTGTTCCAGGCCGGCGCAGCTTGCTGGGTCTGGGGCGGCTGCAACTGATGGAGGTGGGAGCCGTGGGGTTCTCTGTGATCCATTTAAACACTGGCTACAGGGTAGAAATTTTGCTGCTAAAAATTTAATTTTGAACTAAGCCATATGAAAAAAACACCTTCTCAAAATTCATGCCTTGAGGCTGCTCGTAGTAAGGCAGTTGTTAGTTCACTAGGCTACATTCAACAGCATTTCTGCTTTTATAAAACCGAATTCTTACATGACAAAGGGGACGGCCGGTGAAATTGTGTCTGCTAGGTCACCGTCCTTTACGTCTTCTAGATTTCCTTCGAGACCTGCCAGGGACAGTGTGAAGTCGGAGTGCTGTGGAGAGGATCTGGGAAGCTGGGACCCAGGCTGCCACCGGGGGGCCGGCTGCAGGCAATGGGGTCCCCAGGGCTGCGGGAGGCCGAGGAGGAGATGCAGCCACTCAGGGAGGGGCTGGGGGACCCTCGGGGACGGTGTAGGGGCTGCTGAGGGTCACTAGAACGCCCTAGGAAGCAGATGCTGGCAGGCTGGGCGTACAGCTCTCTGGGGGGTAATCCCCGCCCAGGCAGCTCCTGCAGAATGTGGTCTTCAGCCCCTCGTCACTCCTGGCCGTGGTCTCCTCAGCGCCTTTTGTCTGTGGTTGAACAGTCAGCTCCACGCCTGTGTCACGGAACACGGAGAAGGGTAGCCACGGCTGTCCTTATCTGTGGATCTCACGTCACCTGATGCAAACCGGAAGTTGCCTCTAATCATGGTAGAAACCAAGTGTCATGAGGGCAGAGACTAATCCTGTGTTCGGTTGACATCATCGTACATTCCTATGTTTGTTGCTATTAATTTTGTCTTTCGTATCCTATTATTGTCCTCAGACATCTTGGAATTAAGTATGCATTTTAATAAGTTTTTCTTAAATTCTACCTTGTCACTCAACCTTTCAAGATCATAAGATCTTTAAAAGCAGAGACAACACTTAATTCACATTGCCTTGCAAATGCTAAAATGTTATAAATTGCTCATGGAGTGGATTAAAACCTGCCTGAGGTCGCCTCTTGTGCATCTCACTTGGTTTTACCTACTTAGAAAGGGGGCAGATTTTGGAGACCGCTTGATATTTTGACAGACCTGCTTCCTGTGTGGCTGCAATTTCCCCATCAGCCTCAGAAGTAACCTTGGCTCCCTTTCTGTGAAATGAGGGTCTCCTGGCCTGGAGGCCTCTCCCCCCTCAATTGGCCTTCTGTCGTGATTCCTGGTGACCATTTCCCTCAGCAGGGATGAGGCTGCTGCCTTCAGCCCTCACCGTCCCCTGCGGAGCGGGCAAACGAGCCCACACATGTGTCTCTCTCATGGCCGTGAAGCCCCTCCTCATTTGTGAATGTTTCTGAGTAATTTTTACAACAAACGTATTAAAAACCATATAAAACTTGAGAAAACAGCTGTGGATGCAATTGACCATTTATATATTTGAATTTTCTAAGTTAAATGATCAGCAATGTTTTCGTGATTCTTTTTAAAGACAAGGAAAAATATGCCTGCGTGTGTCTGTATCTCTCTCTGCCGGCTTCAGGGCTCAGACGGACATCAGGCAGGAGGGACTTTGGGCGTCAAATCAAGTTGGAGTTTGATGACTATCTCAGCCTAGACATTCACATTTCTGAGTTGAGACAATGTTGTGATTTAAAGCCATGGTAGGACCATCTATTCCCTATGAGGGAACAGAGTTGTGATCCTGTCTGACTTCTCCTCAGGAGAAGGGTGTGATGGTCCTGTTGAGAGAGGGGCTGCGGGAGGCAGGAGCCAAAGTGTTGTTTGATTATCTCATGAATTTTTGTTAACCCTACTGTTTACTTGTGTCTACCACATGCCACAGGCTGTAATACTTCACCCTGCAGACACGTGTAGCCTGGCAGATGGCAGACACAAGTGAACAGTAGGTTTACTTGAGATTGCTCTTAGAGAGGCTCTATGTACGCTAAGTGCATTGTTTTATTTAAATTTTAGAACCATATTATAGGGAAGAAGTATTTATAGTCATTGAATGGAAAGTTCAGGAATCTTTGCAGGGCTGGAGGGAGCAGCTCACCCCTCTGTTTGCAGGAGAACCATGGGCGGTGGGGCTCAGCAGGGACAGGGCAGCGCCAGGCAGGGACGCCCAGGCAGTGCATTGGCAGCGATAGCACTGGAGCCAGGCCCAGACCCCAGGACAGAGAGGGAGCGTTCCAGGTCATGGTTCACAGCACAGGCACGGCGGGGGCGCAGGGAATGTTCTGGAACAAGTAAGTGCTCTGCACCACCGGACTCATTTAGAGTTGGTTCCAAAGTTTGCTGCAAAGCTGTTTTGCTCTTTGAAGAGAAATATGATCACTTAAGATTTCTGTAACTTTTTTTTTTTTTTAACAGAACAAGAAAATAAATATAGTTACTATTATTCCTATCATTCAGAGGAATTCGAGGCCAGCCTGGCTAAACATTTGGCATTTATCTGAGCAGAGAGATCTGGTTAAACGTGGAAAATTCCTTTTGTAAAAAGCAGTTGCTAAATTTTAGATATGCACCATGTGTGTCTGCTGAGCATCCAATGTAATTAAGTGCCGGCTTTCTGAAGCCCACCTGTCAAACCGGAGACACCTCCCACAGCTGAGGGCTCCTCACAGTCCTGGCTGTGTCCTGAGCCCTCTCTATCCCATTCATTCAATCACTTGCTCATCTGTTCACTCTTCACAGATGGCCGTGAGCTTGCTGTGGTCCACAAGGCCCCGGCTCTGCAAGTGGGGGGTCACATCCCAGTAGCTCTTCCATCGTGGTAGGGCCATGGTCATGGAAGAACAGCTGCCCCCAGTCTCCACTGTTCCCTTTATGCAACTCAGTCTTAAAATTTGTATGTTTCAGAAATAAAGCAGCTGCAGATCATTAGGAAAATTTTTAAAGATAAAAAGTATTCAACCCTCTGAAGAGAAGGGTGTCCATCTCCCTGTGTCCTTAGCAACCAGTGTAAAATGCTGTGACCATTTATGTAAAGAAATCTTACCGTATATTGATATTAAGACTAGAAAAACCTGTATTCCTTCATTCACCAATTCCACTTTTAGATCTTGATCCTAGAGAACAAAATATAAGGATATAACCCCTAGAATATAAAGGTTTTTATTTTTAGAATTAAAATGGCAAAAAATTAATCAACCTGTGTGGTCATTGATGGGGCAGAGCTGAATAGATCATTCTAAGTCCTAGTACAGAAATAGGGCGTATCTACCACAGAGAGGAACTAGTGAGAGTCACACCGCCTGGAAACTCAACCTTGATTTAGTGACAGAAAACACATTGCAGAGCAAACTGACACAGGACCACGTCTCCGTGACACAGGACCACGTCTCCTGATGCAGGACCACGTCTGCTGACACAGGACCATACCTCCTGACACAGGACCATTCCTCCTGACTCAGGACCATGTCTCCTAACACAGGACCACGTCTCCTGTGTCAGGACCACATCTCCTGACACAGGACCACGTCTCCTGATACAAGACCACAACTCCTGACACAGGACCACGTCTCTGTGACACAAGACCATGTCTCCTGACACAGGACCATGTCTCCTGCATCAGGACCACATCTCTTGACACAGGACCATGTCTCCTGATGCAGGACCACGTCTCCTGACATAAGACCACATCTCCTGACACAGGACCACGTCTCCTGATACAAGACCACATCTCCTGACACAGGACCATGTCTCTGTGACACAAGACCATGTCTCCTGACAGAGGACCATGTCTCCTGCGTCAGGACCACATCTCCTGACACAGGACTACGTCTCCTGATGCAGGACCATGTCTCCTGACACAGGACCACATCTCCTGACACAGGACCACGTCTCCTGATACAAGACCACGTCTCCTGACACACGACCACGTCTCTGCGACACAAGACCATGTCTCCTGACACAGGACCACGTCTACTGACACAGATCCACGTCTCTGTGTCACAGAACCACATCTCCTGATGCAGGACCACGTCTCCTGACACAGGACCACGTCTCCTGATGCAGGACCACGTCTCCTGACACAGGACCATACCTCCTGACACAGGATCATACCTCCTGACACAGGACCACGTCTCCTGACACAGGACCACGTCTGCTGACGCAGGTCCACGTCTCCTGACACAGGACCATACCTCCTGACACAGGACCATACCTCCTGACACAGGACCATGTCTCCTGATACAAGACCACATCTCCTAACACAGGACCATGTCTCCTGATACAGGACCACGTCTCCTGACACAGGACCACGTCTCCTGACACAGGACCATACCTCCTGACACAGGACCACGTCTCCTGATACAAGACCACATCTCCTAACACAGGACCACGTCTCCTGACACAGGACCACGTCTCCTGACACAGGACCATGCCTCCTGACACAGGACCACGTCTCCTAATACAAGACCACATCTCCTAACACAGGACCACGTCTCCTGACACAGGACCACGTCTCCGTGACATGGGACCACGTCTCCTGACACAGGACCACATCTCCATGACGAGCATGCTGGCACCTGTCTGCACCCTTGAATGAAGGTAAAGCACAGAAGGAGGCACCTCAGGTCATAAACATTGGTCCCCTCAGGGGAAAGATGTGGGCAGGGCTGGGGGTCTTATGGGCTATTTCAGTACACACAGCTCTCTTTTTTCTTAAATTCCTCAACAAACATATATTACTTTTAAAATGAAAAAAGAAAAGAAGGATCCATAATTGGACAAGAAGTCAGAGCAATAATAAGATGGAGGCTCAAAGCAAAGTCCCTACTGGGGGCCAGTCAGGGCCAGAGAGGATGGTCAGGTCTTGTGGTCTACGTGGTCTCTGCCCAGCTGGGGCAGCCCTGTGAATGTGCACGTGACACAGAACATTACCCAGGAAAGGGCTGTGCTCTAAAGACACTGAAATGTGGATTGGATTTGATCTAATTTTTATGTGTCACAAAATGCTAATTTTTAAAAAATGTTTTTCAGCCTTTTGAAAGTGAGCCATGGGCCACTCGTGTTAGGTAATCAGAATCAGTACATTTAACTTCCTAGAATCATGCCAGTATGGGTGGTTGGAACTGGAGAAAAAGGCTTAATTATAGAAATTATGGAAAACAATTTCTTGACAAGGTCAAGAGAAGCAGGCAGGAAGGACATGTTGAGTGCTGTGAGTTGAGTGCTGAGTGCCGTGTGCTGAGTGCTATGTGCTGTGTGATATGTTCTGAGTGCTGTGTGGTGAGTGCTGAGTGCTGAATGCTGTTTGCTAAGTGCTCTGTGTTGAGGGTTGAGTGCTGTAAGCTGTGAACTGAGTGCTGTGTGGTAGTGCTGTATGTTGAGTGCTAAATGCTAAGTGCTGTGTGCTGAGTGCTATGTGGTAGTGCTGTGTGCTGAGTGCTAAAGTGCTGAGTGCAGTGTGCTGAGTGCTGAGTGCATCCCTCTTTGTACTACAGAGACAAAAGCTTAGAAACAAATGAAAACCACGCTTGCCTGTGCCCTATGGCAAGCAGGCTGGGGGCTGGGTCTGGCCGTGGCTGCTGCCCTTGCTCTGACCCTGACTTGTCGTGGTGCAGAGTACACAGACAGGCAGGGCAGGACTCAGAGGATGAGAAATTCCCTGAGCCACCCCTCCCCTTCCCTGCCATCTGTAGTGACCTCGAAGCTGCTGTCTGCTTCTCCCTGCCAGATCTGTGCCCAGACAGGCTGCTCTGGGGTGTGTGTAAGCTGACCCACGCCCAGTTCCTCTGGCCCAGTGGCACCCAGGAGGCCCAGGGCAGTTTCCCCGAGGGAGGGCAACTTAAACAGCATCCGCGGTTTCTGGGCAGCAGCAACTCCATGACCTGGAAGGAGATTAACAAGAAAAGCCAGGAAGACCTTGGCTTCCTTGCTACAGTTCTGTATGTCTGAGGGGAGTGATCCTGGCATTGTCCAAAGGGCAGGAAGGTGGCTCAGCCAGAGTGGCAGGGGCGTGTGGGGCACCGACCCCAGCCTATGGCTGCAGAGCCCACAAGGTGCTGGGACCCCGGCCCCCAGAACAGGAGCAACAGGAAAACAGCAGCACGTTGGGAAGCCAGGTGCTCTCCCGAACAGGCCGGCCAGCATGACGTTGTTCAGACGTTCTGCTATCTGGAAAAGAGGAGTTGAGAATCATTCTCTCTGGTAGACCATATATTTTTCACAAATATTACTTAGAGGAAAATTTCTAGAACCTTTAATAGATCTCTACTGACCCCATTAAAATTAAAACATCACTGAAGATAAAAAGCGCATTTGGGTATTAACATACTCCAGGCTCTCAGGTAACAGGAGGAGAGGAATTAGGGGTCTGAGGCCCTGAAGCCTGGACCCCCCCCCCCCCACATGGCATCCCTCTCTCCTCAGGTTGCTAAGCCACATTCTCAAGGAAAAAAAGAATTATTTCCCCTGATATTTAGAAGCTTCCTGCAACTTCGACAAAGCTTCCTATAACTTCAACAAATTTCATTTTGGCTTAAGCTTTCCCTCTCAGGAATCTGTTTATTGATGAAATTTGTTCACATTGTAAATGACTCTTACTGAAAAACAGAACAAAAAGTGCAAAAATAAATCAAAACAGAATTACAGAATGCAGATACCATGAGCTTGTGTCACCCGGGAGAGCAGGAGGAGAGAAGCCTCATTCCCCCAGACACCCCAAGTCCTGGGAAGAGCACGGTGGCCGAGGAGGGAGGGCGGGCTCCACGCTTGGCACGGCAGGTCCACTGTGGCCTATGTAGGCATGAAGCCAGTGTGTCCAGCCTTTGCATAGGACTGCAGACATACCTAAGAGCCAGACCTGGTTTCCTGTTCAGACAGCAGAAAGCGTAGGCCGCCCAGTTCCATGTCCAGGGGTCCAGCTCTGGTCCTGTGGCTGAGGTGTGGACTCACCTGTGACTGTGACTGTGGTGTGGATTCACCTATGGCTGTGAGGTGACTTCACCTGTGACTGTAACTGCAGTGTGGACTTACCTGTGGCTTTGGTGTGGACTCCCTGTGACTGTGGTGTGAACTCATCTGTGACTATGAGGTGGCCTCACCTGTGGCTGTGAGGTGTCTTCACCTGGGCTGTGGTGTGGACTCCCTGTGGCTATAGTGTTCACTCACCTACAGCTGTGAGGTGGCTTCATCTGAGGCTGTGAGGTGGCTTCACCTGTGGCTGCAGTGTGGACTTACCTGGGCTGTGGTGTGGACTCCCTGTGGCTGTGGTGTAGCCTCACCCAGGCTGGACTCACCCTTTCCAAGCCTTTTCCTTCCACTTCTGCTGGCTGTGACATGAGGACACCGGGGCCTGCCACGTGGGATTGTGAGGACTAAGTCACAGAATATGGGTGAATTCTTTACCCCGAGGCCTGCACATAATAAATAAAACCCAAGTCTATCTGTCAGTCCTCATTTTTTTTGGCTTTAATGTGAGTGTGGCTGAATTTTACCTTGTCTGACCCCCACCAAGGAAGGTGTGCCGAGCCGCAGCTTCAGCCACCACCTCTTCTGACACTGGCAGCAGGATCCTCGGGGTCTTTGCACTCCTGACAGCTCCCAAAGCCTGCAGCTGGCCCGGGTCCAGGGAGGCCCCTGGGGGGCAGTCCAGGGGCCCGGTTGGACCTCGGAGGATGGACCCGGCTCGGGGTCTCTCTCACCCACGCAGCATTCCTGGGGAAGGCAGTCTGCTGGGGGGGCTCCACCTGCCGTGGGGTTTGGGGCGTCATTCCAGCCCTGCTCGAGTGCAAGCCGACCTCAGAGCCAGTTAACAACCTTTCTCCTAGCACTGTTGAAACATAAAAATACGTTTTCTATCTCTACAGTCACCACCACGGAAGTCAGGGAAGGTGGGGAATTGTACACGACTGCCAAGGCTTCCACGTGGGAGTCGCCCGCACCCCTCCTGCTCAGATCCCACTGACGAAGCACATCACACGGACACATCTCACGGCCCAGAGTGTGGACAGGGGCAGCCTCTCGGCTGGCTGGAAGTGGTGGGTGTCCCACAATCTGGTGAAGGAGAAAAACATGTTCGAAGTTGTTTTGGGAAATACTTGTAAGTCATGTACCTGCAGTGGCTGTCTTCATGCCATTGCCAGTAATTTTCATATTCTTTTTTTTTTTGAGACAGAGCCTCAAGCTGTCGCCCTGGGTAGAGTGCCGTGGTGTCACAGCTCACAGCAACCTCCAATTCCTGGGCTTAGGCAATTCTCTTGCCTCAGCCTCCCAAGTAGCTGGGACCACAGGCTCCTGCCACAGCACCTGGCTATTTTTTGGTTGTAGTTATTGTTTGGCAGACCCGGGCTTCATTTGAACCCGCCAGCTCTGGTGTATGTGGCTGGTGCCTTAGCTGCTTGAGCTACAGGTGCGGAGCCAATTTTCACATTCTTTGTAAGTTTCTGCACTTCACAGATTTTTATAATAAACACTATTTTCACATAATCTAAGCAATAACAAATTCAACAGTAAATGCGTTTTTGTAAAGGTCCCATGGAGTGTTCTAGACAGGGGAGAATAGTGGCAAGAAGGAGTGGATGAAATTGCACTGCACGTCCCCATAGCTGCTCCAGTTCACACCAGGGTCGGGCCTTCCCAGAGGAAACTGCCCCCACAAAGGTCTCACGGGGACCCCCCCAGATGCACAGCTCTGACCTTCCCACCCGGGAGTGTCTGGGGAGGCTCTGCTTGAGGTCTCCAATTATAATGTTTATTTTAAAAAATAATGAAATAAAGAAGAAACAGTTTTGAGAGTTATTTACTTTAAATCCCAGCTATAGGGAGTAAAAGCTGAAGCAAGTACAGTACCTATCAGTCTGCGAAACTGGGCCAGTCTACGCTTTCTACCAGGCAAAAATAGAAAAGGTGTGATTTTTGTTATTTTTATGTTTTATCTTTCTGAGAACAGAGGAAATCATTTCATGATTTTGGAGTTTTTGCCCAGGGGATGTCTTTAAGTCTATACATTTTCCCCTGAAGTAGAGGCAATTCATCCCAATCGATGGAGCCTGCTGGAGGCCGCTGACCGGAGATTTATCTGTGAAGGATTTGCTGGCATTTCCAGGCTATAGGCTGTGAAAAGTGCTGAAAGGAAAAAAGCAGTTCTCAGTTAAGCTGAGCAGAGGTCAAGGTCAGGACCGGGGTAGGGAGGTGAGGGCGTGCTCGCTCTGCAGCTAGGATTTTGCCTCTCCCTGGGCCGGGCCCCACTCGAGCTCACCTTCCTCTTACTGAGGGAGACTTTCTGAAAAAGATCAGCATTTGTGATTCTAAACATGTCTATTTTTCCAGTAGAAATTTCAGAACATCTGACTAGTTTGGTTCAGTGGTGTAGTCCTCTTTCCCGTCACGAGGGTGACCTGGAAAAGCGTCCACACAGCCTCACTGAGCACAGGGGAAGGAGGGGAAACGCCCATCGGGGCTGGCCAGCCTTGACCCTGGAGCATCTCCCTCTCATCGGGGTATGTGGGGGCTTGTGCCAGTGGTGGGTGCTACTTAGAGGGTGTTAGGGAAACAGTATTAAAAATGTGGCTTCCTGGTCGTGCCGTCACCAACCAGCATTGTGGAGGCCAAACACCGCTCTCTCTGGGTAGAACTTTTCTACCCAATCTGTTTTCCAAGACGAGGATTATGTTATTGTATTTCAAGCCTACAGAACAGTATAGAAACCAATATAAAGAGAACCTGCATACACACTACTGAGCTTTGTCAAATTTTATCATTTAGCCATATTTGCTTTATATATTTATTTATTTTTATTATTATTTTTCTGAGACAGAGTCTTACTGGGTTGCCGTGGGTAGAGTGCCGTGGCATCACAGCTCACAGCAACCTGTAACTCTTGGGCTTAAACAATTCCCTTGCCTCAGCTCCCTAGTAGCTGGGACTACAGGTGCCTGTCACAACGCCCAGATAGTTTTTGGTTGTAGTCGCCATTGTTGTTTGGCAGACCCAGGCTGGATTCAAACCTGTTAGCTCCAGTGTATATGGCTGGCGCCCTGGCCGCTGAGCTATGAGTGCCGAGACTGCTTTATATATTTAAAAAATAGATACATAAGGGTGGCGCCTGTGGCTCAAAGGAGTAGGGCAGCTGGCCCCATATATCGGAGGTGACGGGTTCAAACCTGGCTCCGGCCAAAAACTGCAAAAAAAAAAAAAAAAAAGATACGTAAAACCTCACGTAGTTGTGGCACTCACTCCAGGCGACTTTTCTAAGACCATTCTTTTTTCCGCTTTCCCAGATGAGTCCATTGTTCTGAATTTGGTATTTATCATTTACTGGAGTATTTTTATACTTTTATTACATATGAATGATAGGCTACTCCTTTGAGCCACAGGCATCGCCCTTACATATCTATTTTATATATAAAGCAGGCTTGGCACTTCGCAGCTAGGGCGCCAGCCACATACACTGGATAAAATGTATAATTACTCTGCATTTCTAAAAGACTTTGTATAAATGCGATTATCGTTTTGATTGACTGTTTTCCCCCCATCATGAGTTGTAATGTCCTGCCTCTTTACATTCCTGGTTAGTAATCTTTTACTGTAATGTTCTGTCTCTTTACATTCCTGGTTAGTAATCTTTTACTAGATGCTAGACACCTCGCCGGGTGCTGGATAATTTTATATTCCTAAAACTATTTTGAGTTTTGGTCTGAGACATAATTATGGAACTTGGAAACATTTCGAGCCTTTTAGTTTTGCTTTTAATATTTGTTAGGTAGGACCAGAGTGTGTTTATTTTAGGGTTAATCCCTCCCTACTACTGAGGCCAGGAGCTTTGAGTGCTCTGCCCCACGTGCTGTGGGACGTGGGGTTTTTAGTCACCCGCTGGGCACCAGCCACTCTCCCCCTGACCCTGTGAGATTCTGTTCCTGCCTCATCAGGGGCCTCACACAATGTGCTGACCAGTCCTCTGCTGAGCTCCTGAGGGACAACAACTGTACATCTCCTTTCTTTGGAGGTGCTGCTCTCTCCTCCTTGGTCCAAGCTCCTTGAACTTCAGACACCTGTTCTCTGGACTCTCATATCCGTGCCTTTTAACTCTGGATCCCTTCAGCATCCTCCTGGGTTCTCCCTTCGTTCACTGCATGCTGGAAACCTCTCGACTCCCTGAGCTCGTGTCTCCTAGAGAATTGTTCTTTACTGCTGTGTGTTCAGCTTGGGAAGCTGTGGTTTTAGCTATTTTGTCTGTTTTTATTTTTCTTTTGTTTTGGGAGCACAAGAGTAAATCTGGTCCCTCTCACTCCATCTTTTCTGTGTTGGATATCCTATAATTGTTTTTATTGACTTTGCATCCAAAAATCTTGTTGAAGTCTTTTAATAATCATGATAAAAATATTTTATTTCTATGTAGACAAACACATCGACTGCAAATAATGACAGTTTGGGTTTCGTCCATTCCAGTGAAACCTTCTATCTCTTTGCACTTTTGCCTTGTCCATTCTGGCTGCAGCACCTGCACAGGCCCGGCCGGCTGTGTGCCCTTCTCTCTGCCGCACTCTGAGGGTGTTGTGTGTTCACAGAGTGAAGGCGTGTGGCAGCCACCCTGACCTAATCTGTCTGCGCCACTTCCTGGCGGTGTGAGCTCACTTCACGTCTCTGTGTACTTACTGATAATTCTCACAATATTTACTACTTTTTTATTGTAATTTAATCTGTTATGGTGATCTGTGATTAGCAATTTTGATGTTAGCATTGTTTTGGGTTGGGTGCCGTGAACAGCACTTATACAAGACACAGTTAATCAATAAACACTGTGTGTTCCAACTGCTCCTGGGCCTGCCCTTCCATGACTCTCTCTGCTCCTGGGCCTGCCCTTCCCCGACTCTCTCTGCTCCTGGGCCTGCCCTTCTCCATTTCTCTCCCTCTACCTTGGAGGCCTCCTTATTCCCTGAGACTCAACAATATTAGAATTAGGCCATTAACAATTCTGCAGTAGCCTATAAATGTTCATGTGAAACAAAGAGTTGTGTGTCTTTTTTTTTTTTTTTTTTAAGACACAGACTCAAGCTGTCACCCTGGATAGAGTGCTATGGCATCACAGCTCACAGCAACCTCCAATTCCTGGGCTCAAGCGAGTCTCCTGCCTCTGCCTCCCAAGTAGCTGGGACTACAGGCGCCCGCCCCAACACCTGGCTATTTTTTGGTTGCAGCCGTCATTGGTGTTTGGCGGGCCCAGGCTGGATTCGAACCCGCCAGCTCAGGTGTACGTGGCTGGCGCCTTAGCCCACTGAGCCACAGGCGCCGAGCCTCCATCTTTTGTCTTAATAGATGAACATGCCTGGCCTAGAAAGCTCCACTTGCCAAGGTTCCCACTACAGCCCTGGGGCTGATTCTCTGTGGCTGGATTGGGCCTTAGGCCTTTCCCAGAACTCAAAATGGCCATTCTGCCTGGGTATGCCTAAGTCACATTCCTCCCCTGGAGCCAGAAGAGTTAATCTCATAGAGCCTTATGTTCTGAAAGCGGAGGAAGGACGGTCCCTAAAGAAGATGAGGTGCTTACACTAGAGAAGGGGGATGGATGCTGTCAAGCAGAAAAAGTTGCCATCTTCTTTAAAGGAAGACCCAACAGTTCTGAAAGCCAGCCTCCTCCTACTGGGCAGCTTGGCCTGCCAAGCCCTGATCAGCTTCTCTCTGCCTTTCATTCAAAATTTCTTCATACCATGGAGACATATCATGGTCTCTCTGGTATCTCCCGCCATAAATTTATTTTGAAACTTTTCTCTAATTTCAGCCTGTACCACCTTCTAGAATAGTGAGTTTCAAAATGTGTCATTCACATTCTAAACAAGTGCTCTGATGGTTACTGGCCATCACTAATTTTCATCAGCACCTCTTTGGAACTCCTTGGTCTAGACTATGATGGGTTCCATACTTCTCTGATCAAATGCCTTCATAGACCTCAGGCAAGTCCCTCCTTTCCAGGGAGCCTTTGGCCAGTCCCTTCTGTGGCATGTCTGCTCACCGTGTTGTCACACGGATCTTGCCACTTAGAAACTGCAAGATCTTTAGTGAGTTGCTCAAATTCTCCAAGTTTCACTTTCTTCACCTGCAAGATCTAGATAATGACGTTGACCTCCCAGGTCATGACACTTAGCTCAGAGTTAGTCCTTCACATGGGCACTCTCCCTTCCCGCCTCTCACTCACAGCTCCTTGCTCAGGGCTTTACTAATCCCTGGCCATTGACCTACCTGTGCTGGTAACTGACCAGTCCTTGGCCTCTGGTCCTCAATAGCCACAGGCCTTTGCTACAATACACCTTCCTACCTGACTCTCCATTCCTGATCCACAACACTCTTCCCCACCCTGAGATTCCACCACTGGCCCTCCTGTGACTCCTGCCACAAACCCCAGGTGTGGGTGTGGCCCCATTGGAATGTGCTGGGGGGAGAAGCAGGAGCTGGGGACAGGTGACACAGAGGAGGTGATGCTGTGTTGTCACAAAACAAACAGAAGTGAGTGTAAAGTTTCACAATCCGCGTAACTGGCTTCATGGATCTTTTGACAGTTCTTTCATGTCCCTGAGAGGGGCGAGCTTTTTCCCCTGGGAAGTTAGGGGGCAAGTGCTGCACCTCCCTTCCCCACCCGCCGCGGCCCACCTCGCCCCAGTGACGTTATCCTGGCACTCCCAGGCTGATGACACTGAGCTGTCACCTTTTATGTGTGAGCAGATGTTGTTCTGTGGGTTTCCAGGTGGCCGAGCTGTGTCCCTGCACCTCCCCTTCCTGCCGAATGAAGACCCTCCGACCAACCTGCTGACTCACCGTTCCCCGCCCCGCCCACGAGGCAGGGCTCTCTGCTCTGCTCTCCTGGGCAATCTTCCCAGCTGTCAATGAACGCCCTTCCACTCGCGCCAGCCTTTACTCGGGAAGAGCAGGCAGCAGATTCACCTGTTGTCTCGGGTTCTAGTCGCAGCTCACACATTCCCACGGGCAGGTGTCCCTCTAATGTTCATTTCCTCCCACTGCCTCCTCCTCCCCAACCCCTGACTCCTCTGAGGACCACTTCTGGCCCCAGCCTCTTTGAAAAGCCTGGAGCTTTTTCACAGCTCTGCTCTCCACACAGCAGAGGCCATGGGGTTTCTTACCCTGGTGTGTTATGGGGATGGGAGGTGACAGGGTATGTGTCCAACCCGTCCTACCCCTCCGTGGCCGCTGCACTTCCGCCCGGCTGCTTGCAGAGCGCTGAACCCACAACTGCTTTGCAGCCGGAAGGGCTCCTTCTAAACTGCGGGTGCAAGTTGTGAAGCCTCAGGCAGCTCTGCCCTTCTTGGACCCTCAGTTTCCTCTTTGGGAGAGTGAGGACAATGATACCCACCCTGCAGCGTGGTAGACGGGGGAGGGTGGGTGGGGGGGAGTGAGAAAAGGTGCACAAAGCGACGTTAGAGCTTGGCATCGTTAGACAGCAAAATGACAGCGGCTGACGTTTACTACACACTCATCCCGCCAGGGCTCGCAGCGTGCCAGGCCATGGCACCCAGAGCACGCCATCCATACTCACTGCAAGCCACAAGGACGGACCCACAAGAAGCCCAGCCTGTGATGAGGAAATCAAGGCACAGAGAAGTCAAGTGACTTCCACAAGGTCACACAGCTGGTATGTGGCAGAGCTGATGGTGCCCCCAGGCATCTGTCCCCCTTCCCTCCACAAACAAGTAGTCCCCACTTTCCAGGAAAGTTCCTTGTCCATCTTGAGGGTATCTTATTTTTGGAGGGCCATTAGCCACTCTTGGCCATGCTTGGTCTCCCAGGTCTGGGTGGCTCCACCCTCCAGCTCCAACGGTCGTGCTGTCTCTGGGACTCCGTCTGGGATGGGCACCCACCCACAGTTTGCCCCTTTCACAGGGAGGCCAGCAGGTCTTCCAGCCCCATTACACAGAGAGAGGACCAAGTTTCTGGAAAGGGCTCTCCCAGTCAGGATTGGGACAGGAGCCAGACAGTGGCTTTTGGCCTCAGCTCCCACAGACAGACAGCCCTGGGCTTAGCACCACCTGGGAGTGAGTGGGGGAGGCAATGCCTGTCCCTGGGCTAGCCCCCTTCCCCCAGGTGCTCTCTGAAGGGTACAGGGCGAGGGGCCCGCAGGCGAAGAGCCGGGGAAGAAGGTGTCTGTTGTTTCCTTCTTCAGCTCCAGAAACAATTCCCCTTTTGAGCTTCTTGGCTGTGTGAGTTGAGAGATTCTTTTTCCAAGGCTGCTTCTTGACAGATTGATTTATCTGTTTTAGTAACTTGGCCTTCCTGAGAGAGGGAGGCCCTGCGCCAGGGCAGGTGTGGAGACCAACCTGGGGACGCACGGGGGTCCCCTCCTCCTTGTGGGCAGTCTGGGACCTGTAGGCTGAAGAACAGAGCCTGGGACCCTCTCCCCTTGCTGGACACCAAGGGGGTGAGCAGGATTGCAAGCCAGGACCTACGTGATCCCCAAATTGGTGGTGCCTCTGCTGCCCAGGTGGCTCTTCTTAGATTCACCTTATGCCTGAGAGAAGGGGGTCACTGACAACCAACTGCCCAACTGCCATGAGCAGGACGCAGAGGCCACATTGAGACCCAGACTGAGCTCTGGCTGCTTCACACGCGCTCTCTGCATCCTGAGCACTTACGGGGTGATGGAAGGGGACTTGGGCTAGAGTGTCCCAGCGGTCCCTTCCATCCCCCTGCAGAAACGCTGTCTTGCCTCTGCACAGCCCTTCCTGTGCCCCATACCCCATGGCTCGCCTCTGTCTCTGCACAGACCCCCCGGTCACTGGCCTGTTCCAGTCGACTGCCCACTCCTCTGAGCAGGGAGCCCTCGACCACAACCTGGTACTGAGGAGGGCTCAAGAAACATTTGAGGAAAGGAGAAAGTGGGGAGGAAGGAAGGACCGACCTCCCCAGGGTGCCCCGGGGACCCTCGGGCCATGGTGAAGTCTGTAAGGCAGGCTGTGCTTCAAACATCCAGTTTAAGTGAAAATGAGAGAGGGGCCCCACCAAAAGCAGTTGCTTTCCTGGACGTGGACTCTGGTCCTTGTCTGGACCCTGGTGAGGGGACAGGCCGAGGCCCAAACCTGCCACCCAAGGGGTGGCGTCTTGCGCTCCTGCTGTGCTTGGGAGCCCCAAGCCCCACCTTTGTAATGGGTTAACAGTGGCAAGGGTCCAGCGATGTGTCACTGTGTCTCTTGGGGTTACATCTGCCACCATTGTTGCATATTGTTGCAATCACTTCTGGTCCTTTGGGACCAAGACTGGAATTCGGACAGAAATAAAACTGTTTCTGTGGCATCTGCTGGTCCCAGTTGAGCCTTTTTTAAGGGTCTGCTTCAGCTCCTGCCACAGGAGCCCACCAGGGCCTCTCTGGAGAGGCTGCTGTGATCACTGTCCCAAGTAAATGGGATCTCTGAGGCGTGACAAACCCTGGAGTCACTGACAACCAACTGCCCAACTGCCATGAGCAGGACGCAGAGGCCACATTGAGACCCAGACTGAGCTCTGGCTGCTTCACACGCGCTCTCTGCATCCTGAGCACTTATGGGGTGATGGAAGGGGACTTGGGCTAGAGTGTCCCAGCGGTCCCTTCCATCCCCCTGCAGAAACGCTGTCTCTGTCCCAAGCAGACGGGATCTCTGAGGTGTGACAAACCCTGGGAAACCTGGGGCCGCATCAATACTGGCCAGATGTGCCAGGGCTCCCTCAGTTCCCTGCCACATGGGAGCCTTCTGTTCCCAAGCCTTGGGGCCACCTCTCAGGCCACCAACCCTCATACTCCCACTCACAGCCTGAGGTCTGTTTCACAGATGAGCAGACTGTGCCGGAATGTTGGAGCCCGTGCCCAGCCAGAAGACAAAGCAGACCCCTCTGTCGCCCCAAGGATCCCCTGGTTTGCCCAGCCTCCACCCAGCCTCCTCCTCCAGTCCCCCCACTGACACCCTCCTCCCCTTCGGGATTTTCTTATTACACCTCCATGGCTTGTTTCAACCATCTTTGCATTTTGTAAACATTTGTTTTAACTGTTTGTGGTAAAACACACATCATATAAAATTGAGCATCTTATCCATTTCTAACAGTTCAGTGGCATGAAGTACATTCACGCTGGGGTACAACTCTTACCTCCATCCCTCCACCAAACCCTTCACCTTGCACACCTGGACCTCAACCCATCAAACACCAACTGCCCAGCCCCCTCGCCCCAGAGCCTGGCAACTTCTCCCCAGAACCCTGAGGAGGATGTTGGTGCTCTGACGCTTTTGTCATCTGGGGGTGCGAGTGGGGGGACCGGAGGAGGAGGCTGGGTGTAGGCCCTGAGGGGTCTGATGGTGGAGCTTCAGGAGTGGATGGAGCTGCAGGGTCCTGGGTCATGCCTAGTGGCCTCGATGGCGTGGCTGCCTTCACTGGGTCCTCCTTCTCATCCGTGGTCGGCGTGCTTGGGACAGCACTGACCTCACGTCCGGCAGGGAGGACTCCAATCCTGGGCTGCCACTTGCTGATTGCCAGACCCTAGCAAGTCCACTCTCAGAACCTTGGTCCCCCATCCCCTGCTTGGGCCAAGGCCTTGCTCAAGGGTGGCTGTGCCGGTGAGCCAGCTGGGGCCCGCCCAGGTCCACACCAGCCCGCACAACGGCTGCACCTGAGCCTTCTGCCAGCCAGCTGCCCAGCTTCTCTGGACCAGCTGAGCCGAAGCAGCCGGAGAACAGAGGGGCCCTGAGCCTCTGCGGGAAGGGTGAGAAGACCGAGCAGGACCCACACAGCCCACCCTGCAGGGGAAGCTGCTAAAAGCCAGGCTGCAGAGCCCCAACCACCTGTGCAGTCAGCCCAGCAGGACATGCGCTCGTGGGGGCCACAGAAGCCAGGTTCACACTGGAGACAGTTTGCAGCCAGCTGGAGCACATCTGCCCACTTCCAGCTGCCCCTGGATGCCACTACACACAGAGGCAGGTGGCACAGCCTCATATAGCATTCGCACCACCAACATAGGGGCAAAAATCACCACAGGAGCACGGACACGCAGGACAGCCACCAGGAGCTTTGTTTCATTACCTTTGATTTTAGTACAATTTGTCTAATTGTGAATTTATAGAATTTAATTTGTAACAATGGCTCTGAGGATCAACAAACCCTTAACTGGTAGAGAACCACCTGCACACCATGACCCCACTCCAGACCGAGGGTCTCCAGCCGGGGCCATCCTCCCAGGGGGACGTTGCTGGTGGGAAGGAACAGTGTCCAACTCCCGGGGGGTGGGGTGGAAGACCAGGGCCACTGGCAGCTCCGATTTGCTGTCACGTCAGCCATCCACAGCCCTGTCCACAGACACCACTGATCTCCCCATTGCCCATGTGAGAACCCTGAGGCTCAAGAAGGCGCATCACCCATCCAGCTCCCAGAGGCCCCTAGAGCCATGCTCTGGAAGGATGAGGCTCCGGCCCTCAGGGCCCTGGGTTTGGGCAGTGTTATGGGTAGGTCTTACTGACATCTCCGAACTGAAGGGAGTGGAGGGGCAGCCAGCAAGAGACCCGGAGGGCTCCAGGCCCCAGGGCCCTCCCGCCCCCCATAGGGACAGAGGTGCTGGGAATGAGCGTTCGCCTCCTTCCAGCCCACTCACCAGGCAGCCTCAGAGAGCCACCTTCTCACACTGATTTCCAGCAGGGAGAGACTTGGGCCCAGGCACCTGGCAGGCACATCCCCCACTGTATATTCATAAAGAGACAAATGGGTTGCTACTCGAGCCCAGCTCTAGAAGTCCACAGGGTTGGCAGGGGCCATGATGCCTCCCTCTAGAATCCCTTTGACCTTGGGCGGTGATTTCCACTTGGGACCTACCCAGCCTTGTCCCCATGGACGTTCACTCCTAAAGGGACAGGTGCCAGCACACCCTCACATGAGGGACAGGACCAAGGACAACGTGTGCTGCAGAGAAAACCAAGGCTGGGGGTCTGGGGCAGCTTGTTCAGAGACCTCACATGACACCAGGAGACACCACACCCGTTTAAAAAGAGGGCACGGCCGGGCATGGTGGTTCACGCCTGAAATCCTAGCACTCTGGGAGGCCGAGGCTGGTGAAATGCCTGAGTTCATGAGTTCAAGACCAGCCCAAGCAAGAGTGAGACCCGGTCTCTAAAAATATTCAGGCATTGTGGTGAGCACCTGTAGTCTCAGCTACTCGTGAAGTTGAGAGAAAAGAATCACTTGAGCCCAAGAGTTTGAGGTTGCTATGAGCTATGACACTATAGCACTCTATCGGGGTGACAAAGTGAGAGTCTCTTCAAAAAGGGGGGACATGCTGCTTCTGATAGGATGCAGGACCACTTTGGGGGGGTTATTCTTCTTTTATTAATACATTTGACTATTTCATAAAAGGTACTTGCCACAGAGGGGTCTACAAAGTAAAAGTCAATTGTATTTGGGTGTGTAGGGAAGTGTTTATCACTTCCTCACTTTCTGGCCTCAATCCAGGCATGGGAGGAGGCAGGAGGGGTGGGGACCTGGACAGAGCCTGGCCCTGAGACAGCGGCCCCTCCCCCTGTGCCGCTGTCTTCTACCATCCCTCCCCTTGAGGGCAAGGGCACCTGGACAGCCCCAGGGTCTGGCTTATCCAGAAGGGACTCGGCAGCCCCCCTGTGAGGGACACTGAGTGTCCCTGCCACAGTGTCCACATAGGAACCCAGAGAAGCACCTGTCAAGGGGAGGGGAGGTGGGTGGCGGGACAGCCAAGGCAGGAACCTACCGGGAGTTAACATCACCCTCTACTGGCCACCTCAGGTATTACAGTGAGGAATTGAGGCGCTTGTTGCATTTTCATAACAATTAATAGGTAAAAACTTCTACCTTCTCCACCTTACGGTGGATAGGTAAAAAGCTCTCCACCTTATAACCGATAGGTTAAAAAGCTCTCCTCCTTACAACTGATGGTTTAAAAACCTCACCACCTTCGTCCTTAGATTGGAAAGAGTAAAGGGAAAGACAATCTGATCTATTTCCTTTAAGGAATAAGAAACTCTTAGCAGCTCCAAAGGTTACTCCAGACACCAAAAGTTCATCAGGAGGAAAAGAACCTACATTTCACACAAGGAGGCCAGAGCTGGGTAAAGGGAGCTGGCCCTGAGCTTGCAGTCCCCGGGGGCACCCCAGGGCAGGCCCTGGTGGGCACATACTTGAATCTGCTCAGAGGCCAGCTTCATTTCACCAAGGATCCCTTAAAACTCTGAGTCTTTGCCCAAACTTGAATGCAGTCAAGCCTCTAGATCTAATGAGCAGATGAAGAAAAAGCAAGGGAAGAGGGAGATGTCAACACTGCCTCATGGGGGTGCAAACAGCAAAGTCCTGACTGTGGAACTCATTACAGGACACACAGCCAGTTTCTCCAACAAACCAGCTACTCAGGGAAAATGAAGAGGTAAAGAGGATAAATTGGATTAAAGGAGATTTGAGGAGGAAGTGATCCCTGGGCCATATTCTGAAATAAATTTTAAAGCAAAGTATAAAAGAGTATCTATGACATCCTACCTTTCAGGCCAGGCGTGGTGGCTCACACCTGTAATCCTAGCACTCTGGAAGGCCGAGGTGAGTAGCTTGCCTGAGCTCACAGGTTCGAGACCAGTCTGAGCAAGTGCAAGACTCCATCTCTATGCCCATAGCTCAGTAAGTAGGGCACCAGCCATATACACTGAGACTGGTGGGTTCGAGCTCAACCTGGGCCTGCAAACTACAATGACAATTCCAACCAAAAAGAATAAAACAGCCAAGCATTGTGACAGGTGCCTGTAGTCCCACCTACTTAGAAGGCTGAGGCAAGAGAATCACTTAAGCCCAAGAGTTTGAGGTTGTTGTGAGCTGTGACACCAGGGCACTCTAACAATGACAACATAGTGAGACTCTGTCTCAAAAACAAACAAACAAAAAAAAAAAAAAACTTGTCTCTAAAAATTAGCCCAACATGGGCAGCACCTGTGACTCAAAGGAGTAGGGTGCTGGCCCCATATACCAGAGGTGGCAGGTTCAAACCCGGACCCAGCTAAAAACTGCAAAAAAAAAAAAAAACAGCCCAACGTAGGCACCTATAGGCCCAGCTGTTTGGGAGGCTGGGACAAGAGAATTGCTTGAGCCCAAGAGTTGGAAGTTGCTGTGACCTGTGACGCCATGGCATTCTACCGAGGGCAACAAAGGGGTACTCCACTGAGGGGGACTGAGACTCTGTCTCAAAAAGAAAAAAAAATCTGACCCTTCATGTAAGGAAGAGGGGAGAAAAAACCCCATAGAGATGCCGGCTTCTTTGTGCAAGAGACAAGGCAGAAGAGAAAACCGGAAGCCAGTGCGACTGCTTCCCTGCAGGGGCTCCGTGGATGGATGATAGGGCAGGGTGGAGGGGATCGAGGGAGCCAGAGGGAGCACACCTTTCTCAATCGTTCTGGCTTTTAGAATCATGTTCATAGTTCATATACTCAAAATTTTTTGATTTTTTTAAATGGGAGGAAACCCAAGAATAGAATACAAATGAAGTGAGTGAAAGTAATCTCTTTACAAAAGAATTATGTACTTCCACTGAAGGAAGTGAGGAACTAACCTAAGAAACTTTGGGAAACAAAATTTTGGGTTTGTTTTTTTTTTGAGACAGAGTCTCTCTTTGTCACCCTGGGTAGAGTGCCATGGCATCACAGTTCACAGCAACCTCAAACTCCTGGGCTTAAGCGATTCTCTTGCCTCAGCCTCCCGAATAGCTGGGATTACAGGCACCTGCCACAATGCCCAGCTATTTTTTTTTTTTTTTGAGACAGAGCCTCAAGCTGTCACCCTGGATAGAGTGCCATGGCATCACAGCTCACAGCAACCTCCAATTCCTGGGCTCAAGCAAGTCTCCTGCCTCCACCTCCCAAGTAGCTGGGACTACAGGCGCCCGCCACAAC
>CAUYRH010165078.1:0-14400 GCA_963574655.1 Perodicticus potto | reverse complement strand
GCAATCATATCATATCATATCATATTTGATCTCCTCTGACCCTATCTGGATACCTTTGATAGCCTTTCCTTGCCTAATTTCAATGGCTAAGACTTCCATTACAATGTTAAAAAGCAGTGGAGACAATTGGCAACCTTGCCTTTTTCCTGATCTGAGTGGAAATGATTTCAATTTAACTCCATTCAATACGATATTGGCTGTGGGTTTGCTGTAGATGGCCTCTATCAATTTAAGAAATGTCCCTTCTATACCCATTTTCTTAAGTGTTCTGAGCATGAAAGGATGCTGGATATTATCAAAAGCTTTTTCTGCATCAATTGAGAGAATCATATGGTCTTTGTTTTTTAATTTGTTTATGTGATGAATTATATTTATACATTTGTGTATACTGAACCAGCCTTGAGACCCTGGTATAAAACCCACTTGGTCATGGTGTATAATTTGTTTGATGTGTTGCTGGATTCTGTTTGCTAGGATCTTGTTGAATATTTTTTCATCAATAGTCATCAGTGATGGCTCGGCACCTGTGGCTCAACGGGCTAAGGCACCAGCCACGTACACCTAAGCTGGCGGGTTCGAATCCAGCCCCGGGCCCACCAAACAACAATGATGGCTGCAACCAAAAAATGGCCGGGCGTTGTGGTGGGCACCTGTAGTCCCAGCTACTTGGGAGGCGGAGGCAAGAGACTGGCTTGAGTCCAGGAATTGGAGGTTGCTGTGAGCTGTGATGCCACAGCACTCTATTCAGGGTCACAGCTTGAGGCTTTGTCTCAAAAAAAAAAAAAAAATAGTCATCAGTGATATTGGTCTATAATTTTCTTTTCTTGTTGGGTCTTTTCCTGGTTTGGGAATTAAGGTCACATTTGCTTCATAGAATATGTTGGGTAGTATTCCTTCTTTCTCTATATTTTTATCAAGGTTGAGTAATATAGGTACTAGTTCCTCTTTAAAGGTTTGGTAGAATTCTGAGGTGAAGTCATCTGGTCCCGGGCTTTTCTTTTTAAGGAGATTTTGTATAGTTCATGCTATTTCAGAACTTGATATAGGCCTGTTCAACATTTCCACTTCATCTTAGCTAAGTCTAGGAAGGTGGCATGCTTCCAAGTATTGAGTCTATTTGCTTCAGATTTTTGTATTTCTAACAATAGAGTTTCTTGTAATATTCATTAAGGATTTTTTGAATTTCTGAGGTGTCTGTTGTTATTTCATCTTTTACCATTTCTGATTGATGAAATTAGAAATTTTACCCTTTTTTTCCTGGTTAGGTTAGCCAAAGGTTTATTTATTTTATTGACCTTTTCAAAAAATCAACTTTTTGATTTATCAATCTGTGGTATAATCCTTTTACTTTCAATTTCATTTAATTGTGCTCTACTTTTGGTTATTTCTTTTCTTCTGCTGGTTTGAGATTGGAATGATCTTCCTTTTCCAGTTGCTTGAGATGTCCCTTTAAGTTGTTAACTTCCTCTCTTCCATTCTCTTGAGGAAGGCTTGCAGTGCTATAAATTTCCCTCCTAGGTCTACCTTTGCAGTATCCCCGAGGTTCTGATAATTTGTGTTTTTATTGTTGTTTTATTCCAAAAATTTGGTAATTTCCTTCTTAATCTCGTCTATGACCCAGCTATTCTTCAGCATAAGGTTATTTAGTTTCCATGTTTTTGTATGAGTATGCAGATTCCTGTTGTTATTGAGTTCAACTTTTATTCCATGATGGTCCGAGAAGATGCAAGGAATAATTTGCTGAGGTTAGACTCGTGACCTAAGATGTGATCAAGTTTGGAGTATGTTCCATGGGCTGATGAGAAGAACATGTATTCAGTTTTGTTAGGATGAAATATTCTACAGATGTCTGTTAAATCTGACCATTGAATGGCTAAATTTAAGTCTAAAATTTCTTTGCTTAACTTCATTTTGGAGGATGTCCAACACTAACAAAGGAGTATTAAACTCTCCGACTTTATGGTGCTGGAGGAAATCAAGTTGCTCATGTCTGTTAGAGTCTCTCTTATAAATTGAGGTGCGTTCTGGTTGGATGCATAAATGTTAATAATTGAAATCTCATCATGTTGAGTGTTACCCTTAACAAATATGAAGTTACCATCTTTGTCTTTCCTTACTTTTGTTGTTTTAAAGCCTATTTTATCTGTGAATGAAATTGCAACACCTGCTTTTTCTTATTTCCATTTGCCTGAAATATAGATGACCATCCCTTCACCCTGAGGCTATATTTATCTTTTAAGATAAGATGAGATTCTTGTATGCAACAGATATCTGGCCTGAGTTTTTGTATCCAGTCAGCCAATCTGTGCCTCTTTAGAGGGAAATCTAAGCCATTCACATTCCCTCTCCCATAGGGTTCCCTCAGCCTCAATTCACTGTCATCTTCTTACTCCTGTGCTGCAGAATCAGCACAGACTAGCAACAGCCCACACCCTGTACACACCACTTGAGAAAATGCCCAAGAATCTGGACCCATGGATGACAGGCCTCCAGACCTTAGCGTGACAGTGGAGGGGAGCACTGGGATTTCAGAATTGCAGGTGGAGAATATACACAGTTTAATACATTTTTATGCCTGGTGGGAGAATGCCATGGGAAGGAGTTCTGGTTTTCAGAGAATCTCTCCCATTGATACTGGAATTTCACTCTTCAGTATGTCCTTGGTTTCGGAGATTTGAAGAATGAACCCACGCACCACAGATCAGTGGTAAGATAGGACTTTTATTAGAAGTTAGAAAAGAATACAGAAGAAGTAAAAAGCACCATAGCTTCTGGAAGGGGGAAAGAACTGAAGAACTCTCTCAGGAGTCTCCATGTGGACTCTTTTATCTAGGGGTTTTAAGTCTAGAGGATTACACATGGGTGGCACTTAGTAACAAAGGAATTAATGTAGTTCCTCCTTCACTAGGAGGAGGTTATCAGTTCCTTTACAGTCTTTGTCCCTGAGAAGGGATTAGGGTGTGTTCTCCTACCCAAGGTGGAACCACCCCCAAAACCATCATGGGCTGCCTTGTTCTTGATCTTATCAGAGCCCAGAGGGTGTGTCCAAAAAAAGGCCATCTGCTTGTGCCTAGAAATGAGGGTCTGACTTTTGAGCTCACCTGGGCCTAGAGAATAGGAGACTCCCTGTATAGTCCTGAGTGGTGGAATCCTATATCACCATGGGATAAAATAGGAGGAGATCTGAACTCTGCTCACTTGTTTGTATGGAGTATATTGCAAGCTGTTCTCATGGGGGAGGAGACTTCCATCTGCTTGGTGATGGATTTTCTACCTATTGTTTGTTTCCTTGGGGTTGCAGCTCATCTCAGCAGGGTTGATGTACATTCTTCAACTTTCTCTCATGGCTCAGCTCCAAACCATCAGCTTACTTGCTAAACTTCTGTCCCTTAACTCTCCTTCTGGCTAGGAGCCTCTGTGGAAAGCTGGCTCCAGTCAGCCATCTTGCCTCCGCCCCTCTTTTTTCTTTCTTAATGTCTTCTTTTGTTTTTCCTCTCTCTCTCTCTCTTTTTTAATGATATGCTTTGATTCTTTTCTCATTTTCATTTCTGTGTTTTCTACAGGTGTTTTCTTTGTATTTAACAAATATGTACATAGAACAATTGGTAGTTATAACACTCTATTTTAATCTGATGGCAGCTTGTAATGCATGTAAAAATTCTACCCATTTCTTTATCCCCCTTCACACACTTTGTTACTGATGTCACAAATTATATATTTTATATGTATACCTATTAACATACTTTTATGGTTTTTGTTTGGTTATTCCTTATATTTTTGTTTTTTAACTTTTATACAAGAATTAAAAGTGATTTATTTACCACCATTAGAGTATCACAGTATTCTGTATTTGTTTATATACTTACCTTTCCAGAGAGCTTTATACTTTCATTTCAACTTGAAGTACTCTATTTAGCATTTCTCGTAAGGCAGATCTAGTGGTGACAAGCTCACTCAGCTTTTGTTTATTTTGCCTTCATTTTGGGAGGACAGTTCACTGAAAGTAGTATTCTTGATTGACAGTTATTTTCTTTCAGCATTTTGAATGTCTTATCCCATTGTTTTCTTGCTTACAATGTAAATGAATTGTTGATAGTCTCATGAAGCTTTCCTGGTACATAATACTACTTTCAAAATTCTCTTTTTCTTTGACTTCTGACATTTTGATTAGAATGTGCTTCAGTATGATCTTTGTGTTCATACTAATTAGCATTTTTTGAGATTCTTGAATCTGAATGTTCATTTTATTACCCAAATTTGGGAAGTTTGAGGTCATAATTTCTCTAAATAGACTTTCTACCCCTTTCTTTCTAAACTGGTACTCATATAATGAATATATTTGTCTGCTCAATGGTGTTTCATAAGCCTCTTAGCCTTTTTCCACTCTCTTTTACTGTTTTCTTTTTGCTTTTTTTATTAATTTCAAGTTCATTATTGTTTTTCTTTGCTTGATCAAGTCTCTTGTTAATCCCTTCTAGTGAATTTTTCAGTGCAGTTATTATATATTTCAGCTTCAACATTTGTTTGGTTCATTTTTTATATTTTCTATCTTTGTTGAAATTTTAATTTTGTTCGTTTTCCTGAAGTCATTGAATATTATTTTGGTTGTTTTGGGTTATTAGTTAGGTAATCCATATACCTCCATTTTGGGGAGGGTAGTTTCAGGAGATTAATTTTTTCTTTCTTTTTTCTTTTCTTCTTCTTTCCTTTTTCTTCATGTGTCTTGAGGTTTTTTTTGTTTTTGCTCTTTCCTGGGGTGCAGAAGCCTTTTAAGTGTTTTCTGGATTTCTCATAAGGTAATTGGCTTGAATATTATTATTGAATTATTATGTCCATTGCAAGTCCAGAGCTTTCTATTCTACCATTTAGTGATGTCATTTCCCAGCCTACTTTTTGTCAAAGCATTTGAGTTCTATTTTATGTGATTTCTTGGAAGGACTGAGGGACTTTGATAGTGGTGTTTTCCATGTGACATTGATGGGGAGATATTCAAGATAGGGAAGAGACCTCAAGCTATAATGTACAGGCTACATCTTGTACCACTGGGTTGTCCCCCATCTTCATAGTTTGTAAGAACAGCTGTTGAGCATCTCATGGTGACACCAGATCCTAAAATATTTATAGGAAGGAATAAGGAATTGGATTTGTGAATCTGAAACTTAAACTTAATGATCCTCAGACTAAAACCTACTTTTTAAAAAGTGATTAAAATGTGTGTCTTCTCAGTGGCACACTAAAGCTATTCCAGAGATAACATAAAAAATCTTTCAGCAATGAAAGGGGAAAGATTTTCCAAGTTGTGAATAATAATGACATCTTATGATAAATCCTAACTATTTCAGAGTTGTAGCATCATGCTCTTTGGAGAAAACTTTCTCTAGTGGGCCCAATAATATAATTCTTTGTTCCATCTAGATGTTGATAAATTTCCACTCTATGTTTAACATATATCCTTGGGCATATCCAAGTCCAGAGCTTTCTATTCTGCCATTTAGTGATGTCATTTCCCAGGTTCTCAGAAATACTGATTTATAGCAGTACTTTATTTCTTTAACTTACTTGCTTATATCCCTATGTCTGGTGTAACATTTCTTCTTGTAAGGTCACAAATTTTAGCACATCAACCCTCCTTGCCTTTGCACTATTCCTGCTACTATCTACTTTTAAACAAATTCAAAATCCCTTAACAGATTTGTGGTTTTTGTATATGTTTGCTGAGTTAATCAATTGGAACTGAATTTTCTATGTCCATATTTTTTATATTTTTTTTTTTTGTCTCTTTTTTGAGGATGGTAATGCATCTATCATCTTTCTTAGCATTTAGAACAATGCTGGGTAGAGGGTGAGAACTCTATAAATGTTTGGAAAATGGAAAATATAATTTTTCTCTTATTGTGAACACAACCATACTGGCTCAGTTGTTCTTAGTCAGAGACACACAGCAAAGCTTTATCAACCAGAAAAGCCTCAGAATACTGAGATGGGCAATACTGTTCCTGGTTTTTTCTTCATCAAAATATCCATTACAAGTCTATATACATTGTGTTGCATGTTTTACAAAGGAAGAAGTATAAACTCTATTAAAAGTCCAGCAGCATAATTATATAATACTTATAGGTATACACATTATAGGCAGCCTGAAATATGAAATGGAACCTGTCATTTTAGAACTTGACTTCTTGAGCCACCCGTAGTACTGACTAGCTGGGAGATCTGGCAGAAAATGTAGTAGACACAATAATTATTAACACTGGCATACTGTCTACAAATCTCATACTGTCAGTAACCCAATGATCAATAACAGCAGACTATATTATAGGCTGCAAAAGTGAAACAAAGCTTTTTTAGTATCAATTGCTATTGTTTTGCAGTTTCCAAGTCTCAAACACTTGTTTACTTCATATCCTCCTGAATATGTCTTCCATTCTTCCCACTATTTCTCATGTCTGCAGTTATTGCTACAGGAGAATATTATGGTAATCAATCAATATCTGATTAAAAGTATGAAGCTCTTTCACTATCTGCACTAGGTGATTGAATTCCTTCTGTCTGAGCAGCAAAATGCTCTTGTGAATTACTGTGGCAGAAACTGGCACTGCGTATGAATTCTGGGCTGTGTTTATTTGGTGTGAGTGAGCAAGTTCTGTATTTCCTTATTTTCAGAATGTGGGAAAGAGGCTACAGAGTCCTCATTAGGAAGATGGGTTACTATAGAATGAATACTAGTCACTTGATCTCTATTCTGAATACTTTTGAGATTCCCTCATTAGGAAGATGGGTTACTGTAAATGAATACTAGTCACTTGATCTCTATTCTGAATACTTTTTGAGATTCCCTTTACCCCCAACACACACATGCACACACACACACACACACACACACACACACACACCTCTTTTTGTTTTTAATGTCCTGTTTCATGGAGCATCATGATATTGATGAATTGACACTCATTGACAATTTATTACATTTGATAGCCAATGTGTTTTCTTTTCAATAAGTTTTTGAAAACCACATTGTTGGATAAACAGAAAGAAAAGCACATGTCTTATACAGTATAATAAACATCTGTATTTCTGGTAAGGCTATTTTCCAAGCGTCAGTGGAAAAGGATATGTGAATAACAAGAAAGTTTGAAAATGTCAAATAATAGAACAGTTTCCTATTGAAAATCAGTCAGTTATATTGACGTACCTTTATCTAGCTTTTTAGCAGAATTAATAAGTAGCACATTCATCTCATTGGCCTTTTATATGCCTTCTGGAGAATAAGTTTATAATCAATTAGTGAAGATAGCCAAAAATAAAATAATCAAAAATTACTGAAAAGTGAAGAATATGGATAATTTGCCTTTGAATAATAATCAATTAACTGTAAATGAAAGCTTTTAACCTAAATGAATGGAAACCACTTTGGCTCTTGTGCATAAAGGAGAAAAAATAGAAATCAAATATAAAGAGAGGACACTTTCTATTCTGTTTTTTGAAATTGAATGATTGTCATTAACTTTTGGGAGTCAGGAACATATTTGAGAAGTAATGGAATTTATGGTCCCTCTTTCTGGAAAAATGCACATTGTAGAGTCACTATATACACAGCATGGTATTTTGTATGTTTGATGCCCCCTGGAGTTGTACAATGCTGACATAACACACAACATTTTCCATATTACAGTCTCCAGAAACCCCACCATGCTTCCTCTTTACTTGGGAGAGCCATTGGTCATTGATCATTGGCAGAACTAAGCTGGAAGTTCAGTAACCAAAATTCTTTTGTTACCTGGGTTAGGATATCCACTACTTGTGTGGAAAGGATGTCACTTTGAACCTGTCTGAATTAATAGAGAGGCTCTATTTGCATGTGGCACTGATTCTAGGAGAAATTCAGTAGCTTTACTCAGAATATCACATTTACTTACAGAAGGAACAAGGGACACATTTGTTAAATAAAAGGCATAGGTCATTATTCCAAGCAAAATAAATATCTTGAGTCTTGATATGACTTCTAGCTGACTTTCAGTCTTTTGCAGCTGGCTTTATTGAACACTAAATTTTCTTTCATCTGAAAATGTAATTCAATTGTCACTAGCACAGGAATGAAAAAGAAGCAAGGAAATGGCTCTTCATTGAGCTTTGGCTTTTTCTTGATTAGATGAGCAGCTGTTGAGCAATAAGTCTACCAAAATAGCAATTTGACTGAGCCAAATAAAACTCAACCAAGTAAGACTAACTTCAGTGAAGCTTTTTAAGAGTAAGTACTACAATAATAAAAATATAAATTAAAAAAACCCAACAGATTGTCCAAAAGAAAAGTAAAAAAATAAAAAATAAAAATAAAATAAAATTCAAGATACTCCAAAGCTCTGGTTTCCACATTTTAGAAAATATGCAAAAATAGCCTCAAAAAAATCATTTCTGCAGCACCAGGAATTCTGCCGTCTTCGAGGGCTGTGTGACTCGGGTAGCCTCGGAAGCACAGCCCAAAAATAACCAAGAGCGAGCGGAGGAACCAGAAAGCAAATGGAGCTGCGGAATCTCAGCTGCCTCCACTCGCGGAAGGGGGGTCATGTCCTTGACGCAGGCCCACGGTTACCCCGAGCTTCTAGAACACTTCTCCCTCCCCCTCCAGCCCATGGTATCTTTAGAATCAAGGCTACAAACTGCATGAATAGCGAGTAATTCAATTAACTCTATAGTCTGTGATGAAAAAAAAGGACCATTTTGCGAGCTCTAGCAGAGTACTAGTTTAACCCTGGTGCTCAGGAAATTCCCAGGCCAGACAGCATATTAAACCAGCTCTTCAACTTAAGAACAATTTCTGTCATTTATCAGCCTGAATAGCAATAATGCAGAAATCGACAGCTTTCAGGAGGCAAAAAGCTGGCTAGGTGTAATGATATGCAAAGCCATGGCACTCTACGTTTTGAACTGTCTCCATCCCATCGATACGTCTCCTACGACCTACAATTTATCAATACAAATGTGCTGCCCAATGAAGGCAGGACCAAGAAGATAAATATGAACGGGGTAAGGGGTAGGGGGAGGAAGCCCAGGAATGTTTGAATTTTAGAATGATGAAGTACGGATCACATTCTTAAAGCATTTTCCACGCGATGGCCGGGGCGCATCAAGCTCTCTTCTGAAAGAGGAGACAGAATAAGGGGAATTTTTTTTCTACCCCAAGGTGGTAGGCAGACAGACGCAGGTCTTATTTCTTTTCCCTTTCCCAGGCCATACCTTTAGCAGAGGGTGAGATCATTACTTCACACTTAGAAGTAATAAAGGTCATGCTAATCACGGTGATGGGCTTTCCTGCAGCCTCTCTCCTAATTACTTTCTCGTCCATCATTTTATGTGGATTTCACAATATCTGCAAGAGGTAAGAAGATCGATATTACTAGAGCCATTTTGAAAGAAGGGGAAACTGAGGCACACTGTGATTTTTTTTGTTGTTGTTGTTGTTGTTGTTGTTGCAGTTTTTTAAATTTTTTTTCGGCCAGGGCCAGGTTTGAATCTGCTACCTCGGGTATATGGGGCCGGTGCCCTACTCTTTGAACCACAGGCGCCGTCCCTGTTTTTTTGTTTTTTTTTTTTTTTAGATAGCCTCAATCACATCGGTTGGGCACTCTCGGGGTAAGGACTAGAACCCGGGTGTGGACGCCCAGCCCAGCCCTCCAAAATCACAGCACACTCAACAGCAAGCAGAGGCTGTTCAGAGGGGACCAGGAAGGGGCAAGGAAGGCACTCCACAGAGGCGTGGGCACAGGTGGGAGTGGGGGCCGTGCAGGTGGGGCAGACGACCAGGGACAGAGTTTCACATCTCAAAAGCAGACAAACAGAATGATTTCAGGCCTGCAGCACAGACTGACCGAGCCCCTACTGTGCACCGGGTGCTGGGGGAGCAGAAGACGCTGCCAGCCCAGACCCAGGCCCTTGCTTCTGGCTCCTCCCTCCCACCTGTAGATCCCCCAGCACCACACACTGACATTTCCCTGAGCAGCGTCTTTGAGAGCCCATTAGAATAAATTTGCTTCCTGTGGAGGGGAGCCAAGGATGATGGCATCCAAGGTAGCAGACACACCTACAAAGATAACAGGAGTTCGTGATGCTGGTCAGGTGAGCAGAGGTCTCTCAGCCCCGTGCCCCAGGGAGTCCCCGGGGGTCATTACCACATAGCTGTTTTCATTCTTCATCTGCCAACAATTTCCGCAGACCCATCCAGGCCTTCCCAGGAGTTGCATCACCCGCACTCATCCACTCATCATCTCAGCCCTAGAATTTTGCAAAGCCTTTGAACTCTTGAATGCAAATTCATACCCTCCCTGTACGTAATATTTTTAACCAATTTAAAAAGCAAAACAGTGGATGGAGATAAAACTTAAAGGATTTCTTTGCCTGTAAGTTTCTATGAAAGATTGGGGTTTTTTTAAATTCTGCTTATCTTTATTTCTTAATGGAATATCTACCTAATTTAAAATCACACCCACAAAAATAAAATGATCATGTCTTATCCAAGCACGGAGATAATCATTTGGTGAAAAGGGCGTCCTCTATCTTAACCTTTAAGTGGGTAGAGGAAAGCCCGGAACAGATTCTTATTTTGTGACATCAAATAAGAACGCGCATACATTTCCCTCCCTTTATAAGAAATTACACCTTGCTCTTACTATTCACTTAGACTATCCTCTCTGCTTCTCTGAAATTTGGCTGCTTTACAATAAATACATACATCAAAGAGACACGGGATCCAGGCGCCAATTGGCAGACGGCGTGATGAAATAAGCTCTGGGACACAGGCGTTCGGGAGTGTTACAACCTGCTCCAATCTGCTCCCTGTTCTCCTCCATAACAAAAGAGGAAGAGAGTCCAATCCCTCCCACACACACACACAGAGCAAAGAAGTTTGGAAGGTTTAAATAGAGCTAAAGCTGCTAAGAAGAAAAGCCACCTAACTGCACAGGACACAGGCTTCTCACTCTAAACTGCTGAGCTGCAATATCTGCCCATCTTGCCAACAGAAGATGGTGTGAACCTGCCATGAGGCTGTTGAGAAGTTTGGAAAAGCCTGGGGTTGCCACTATTGTGATCATCCCCGTCATCATTGTCATCAGGCCAGAGAAACTTTCCAAGCCCTTGAGCTCGGAATTTTTCTCAACAGCCACAGGAAGGGTGGTCGTTAGAGTTACCTCCATCATTCACGTTCTGAAAAAGATCTGCAGATACAGTGAGGCAGAGTATAGGTGAGGATGTCAGTTAGGACACTTTGGGTTGCTAGTGACAGAAAATCCAACCTAAAAAGGCTTAAGGCAAAAGAGAATGTACTGACTTGCATGGGCAAAAGGTCCCAAGAGTTGAGCAGGCTTTGGGCAAGAATGAATCATCTCCCACTCTGCTCCCTGGGGTAACCCACTTCCCCATCTCACAGCTCCAGCATAGACAGACCCAAACAATAGCTCTGAACTGAGATCAATTGGCCTAAACAGCATTGACAGGAGTCATGTGCAGGTGCCTGAACCATCACTGCAGCCAGAGGGGTCAAGTGTACTGATTGGCTTAAACAGGGTCACATGCCCCTCCCTGCATCCTGAGGAAAAAAGCTTCACAAAGCATGGGGGCGGAGAAAAATGATGTCTGCATAAGCCCTACCACATAATACCAGGAAGAGTAAATGTTGGCAGGGAAAATGCCACAAATGCCCACTGCAAAGCATCACAAGCCCCATCTTTGGTTGGACCAAAGCTCTCCAAGTCATGGACCAAGATATCAATGAACTTGCTCCTGAAGGAGGCATCCCATCACCTGTCACCCCTGCCAATCAATGGAAAAGTGATGCTAGACCAACAGTCTCACTTTTATTGGCAAAAAAGGATACCTCCTCAAAGAACTACTCTGCCCCCCTGTTTCCCTTATTCTTTTATGTTATTTTATATGTCCTTTATTAGCCATGTTATCACTCCTCATAGTACACGCCAACCTGTGAGTTCCCCCTCATAGGTTACAAAGTTACACAATATCTTCCTATCTTAAACAGGTTATATCTTCAAGGTATTTTTATTCCAGATGAAATTTATAGTTATTCAATACTTCCCTGAGTGAATAGAGTACGCTGGGCCCTTGACTGGTACCACAGAGTCCAGATCCCCAACTTGTCTATGACAGGAGCCTTGGAAGGGCACGTGGGCTCAGCTGGCCTTGTTAGGGCCTGACCAGCAGCGCCCTGCAGGGGACAGCCGTGCAGGTGAACAGCAACTGGTTTACTAACAGTTCAAGTAGAGAATATAGCCACTTAACTTGTATTAAATGTCCTGTACCTTCTACATCTAGACTCCATACGGCCTTGGGATCACCAACATCTGATGGATTCACAAAAAAAAAAAAAAAAATGACTTCTAAAGATGAGTTTTACATCCACTTCTGGCCAAATTTCAATAGCTGCCACTCTTGAGTCAGAAAGCTCTGGCTGGAAGATTAAACCCTCCTCTAGTTAAGAACTCAAGCAATGAGGTGAGTGAACTACACAACCACATCACTTGTAATTTCTGTATTTTTTAAAAACTTAATTAAGATTACAAGTCAGATTAGGTAATTGCTTTCTCCAAGCGATAAAGACAGAGAGAAGGCTACATCAAGACGTTTAAAGAAATCACTTAGTTTCACCTCACTATCTTTTTTTGTTTGCATTCATTGACTGTTGTTAAAACACAACATACATATAGGGAAAGGCACAAGTCATACATAGACATCTCAATTCTTTTTGTTTGTTTGTTTGTTTGTTTGTTTGTTTGTTTGTTTGAGACAGAGCCTCACTAAGTTGCCCTCAGTAGAGTGCCGTTGCATCACAGCTCACAGCAACCTCAAACTCTTGGGCTTAAGCCATTCTCTTGCCTCAGCCTCCCAAGTAGCTAAGACTACAGGTGCCCGTCACTGGCTATTTTTTGTTGCAGTTGTCGTTGTTGTCTAGCTGGCCCAGGCTGGGCTCGAACCCGTCAACTTCAGTGTATGTGGCCAGTGCCTAACCACTGAGCTTCCGGTGCCAAGCCAGACACCTCATTTCTTACCCCAAAGTCAACCCATCCAAGTAACTACTATTAATGTCAAGAAGTAGAATATTATGGGTGCCCCAGAAGCCCTTTCGGAGTCCCCAACTACCCTTTCACCCGAAGGTAACTATTATCCTGACTTCTATGACATAAATGAATGTTATCCACTTTGGGAACTGTGTATAAATGGAGTCACAGGGTACTCTATGCCTGAATCTCCTTTTTCAAAAGAAAGTCATCCTCGTTGTTATACAGAGGGTAGTTCATTCCTTTCTTCTGCTTTTTAATAATCCTTTATGTGAATATTATACAATCTATGCACCCAATCTGCTTGTGATAATCATTTGGGCTATTCTTGTGAACATTCCTGTATGTATGCAGATATTTCTGTTGGATTTATATCTGGGAAGGGGAACTGTTAGGTCACATGTTCCCCTTTAGCAGATAAAAGCCAATAGTCTTCCCAAGTGGAGAAACCAATCGATGCTCCCCACAGCAGTAACACCTTCCTGAACACTGTTGACCACTAGCTGTTACTGCTGTGATCAGTTCATCTCTGTCCCCAACCATGACCCAACTAAAAGACACCATATGTAGAACTTGGGGTGCAGCCAGAGCTCAATTTAAATACTGCCTTTATCACTTCCTGGCTGTGAGTGTTTCTTTGGAGAATTTCATTTAGCCTCAGATCCCTGATCTGTGAAGGACCTATAATCATAATGCTCTTGTAAGAATCAAATTGGATTTTATATACCAAAGTGCTTGGCAAGCTGTAAAACTGTATACCCATGTTAGGGATTAGAAAGAAACCATGGGTCCCGTTGGCCAATATCACAGTCATCTCATGCTAAGATACAATTCTCCCAGCAACATTAGCAGAATGGACAACGGCGAGTCAGAAAGACCTGGGTTACGCTGTAACCAGTGAGGAGTCAATCTCTCTGATCCTCAGTGTTTTCATCTGTGAAACGAGGATAAAAAGTTCTCTGAAAAGAATGTGAGGATAAAGAGATACGTCCAAAAATATATATATAGGGCGGCACCTGAAGCTCGGTGGGTAGGGTGCCAGCCATATACACAGAGGCCAGCGGGTTTGAACTGACCCGAGCCTGCTAAACAGCAATGACAACTGCAACAAAAAAAACAGCTGGGCATTGTGGCGGGCGCCTGTAGTCCCAGCTACTTGGGAGGCGGAGGCAAGAGAATCACTTGAGCCCAAGAGTTGGAGGTTGCTGTGAGCTATGATGCCATGGCACTCTACCAAGGGTGACAAAGTGAGACAGTATCAAAACAAACAAATTTATATATGTGTGTGTATATATATATATGGTGAAATTGAGAGAAAAAATATTTACATGCT